>JACEFZ010016475.1:0-23685 GCA_014155875.1 Cepaea nemoralis | reverse complement strand
AGTTACCTTTGGCTTTTGGCCGATCAGATTTAAATATTTAGATAATGAAGGATCAGCCTTTTGGGCTGTTACAAAATTCTCCTTCATGGTTTTAGGAGGCAGTATCACTGGGCTAAGCATTTCTATAGCCTCAGTTTGATTAATTTAATCTTGCACTCTAGCAGTAGATCTGGTTACTGCGTTCACACATTCAATGATATCAGATGGTGATGAAACATTTTGGTCAATGATTTCATGAGATGTTAGTGCTCCATTAGCTACCATACATTCATTTGGTGATACCATACTTTCAATGATGACATGTGATGGTGATGATGTTATGTTATCATCAATGCAAACAGATGTAATATCATGAGGCATATCATTCACCTCTGGTAAGTTCCCAATGATAATATCACACACCGGGTTAGTTAATGCCGTGCATTTTACTTTCCCAGTGAGGAATGGTGTCTGAATATATGCCCATGCTAATGGGTACTTTTCGATATTTCCAGAGAATGTTCTGCATGTTACGTGCCTGCCTGTATAGTCTGTAGGCATTATGAACTTTCTCTTTAACCCTATAAGAGAACTTCCGGTGTCACGAAGGACTGTAGCAGGCTTGTCATTCACATATCCCTGGTGGATGTTTATTCTGCCTTTGGAATCTATTACTAAATTAGCTTCCTCATTGGCAATTGGAATGGAATGGCCGCATGTTAGAATTCCATCTTCATAAAAGGTATTACAAATAGTAAATTTATGTGAATTAAACATGTCAAAAGCCTGTGCTGAGTTCACAGGGTGATTTTCTGAATGTTTTTCATCTGATGATGAACTGTCAAATAAGGCGGCATTTGCTTTCTTGGTCATTTGCCTTCCTTTACACGCATGACGCCAGTGGCCGTATGCTTTACAGAGGAAGCATTTTCGTGCATTTTTAAAGGTTGTACGTTCCTTATCCTGACAATTTATGAAGTTCTGTAAGTATGTAAGATATGTAACAGTGAGGGATTGAGGTTAGGAGTAAAGAGTTAAGGAATGCTGCGCATTCCTTGACTAGGGGGAAAACCATAGTGAACGTGTGTGCACGAATGAAGAAGGGTATCTAGGTAAACACACACGTCACTTGGGGCCAGCGAGAAGAGATGTCAACACCAAGAAGAGAGTCTCCATCATATGTGCGGAGATAGAACGATTCATCAATAAATATCATCTTTCTAACAACGCGAAGACTTGTGTGGTGCTGTACGTTCACGACTATAACCTGTGTGTGTAGCACTGTCACACAGGTTGATTTGGTGCCGTGAAATTATGAAACATGGGAGGTCGCGGAGAAAGGGTACCGCCATAGAAGATGGTTATATCTGGCGTGGCTGGAGAAGTAATTATTGTGAAACGCAACAGATGAAAGCCGACTGTTGGTAGCTGTTCTGGGTTTTCACTAGATTCCTGATTTAGAAGGAGATCCAATTTCAAGGTCAGCGCTAAAGAAAAGGTTTGATTGATACTTATTTTTTTGAAAGACTGATGTTATTGCATAATTATGAAAGTAATTGGAGAACTGACCAACGCAAAATGCTATATTGAGATCAAGTAATGCCGTTCTGCATCAAAAATCAGTACAAATTTTGAGTTTTAACCCGTGGGATTGTTGAAGGTGAACTCAAGGTTAAGATACACATTCCATAATTATGAAATCAAGGTCTGCAATACTTTATACAGTCACTTAAATTAAAGGAAGGCATAAATGAAACTTGTCTCAACTAGGGGTTTGAATAAAGTAATTTTAAAATGACCATGGCGAGAGTCCCACATGAAAATAAGAGACTGGATAGCGTCAGCTTTAAGTCCAATTGTTATTGACTGGATTACGTTTGCGCTGAAATATATATATGAAAATCACAGATTGTTGCTGGAAAGTGAGTTTTTTTTGCTGAAGTCGTGAGCAATTGTCGCTTGCGTGAAGGTGACCTTACTTGAAGGGAATCTACAGTAATCGAGCAAGTAATCAAACAGTCTTGTTGCGAGCCTGATATCGAGCGTGATCAACGTCAGGAAATAATCTGACTTCGACTTCGATTAAATTAGTAAGGAAAGAAATCCAGAGGCTCTTCGTTGTTCTGATCATTTTAACGAGCTTGATTAGAGTCCTTTTTTATGTGGTGTAGGTAATTCTGAATCAGGAGGTCATTTAAATTCTTGTGTCAGAATTCAGGGTTGAAACAGGAATATTTCTTCGTCAGGATCTTCGATTGGAGGCTTTAGTTAAGATAATTAGATAATATTAGAGTAATTAACATATTATGTATTGTTGCAGGGTTTGAAATTAATATTGTTGAAATATTTGTATGTTGCTTGATAATTATAAATTTTAGGATGGAATCCCAAGATTTTTCACAGGTACTCACTGGAGTTGGCGGGGCAATATCAAGGTTGGATGCGGTGTTAAGACAACAGAATATAAGCACTGATGTTGAAAGATTTAGTGGTCAAGCAAATCAGTTTAAGAAATGGATTATTTCTATTGAAAAACATGCATATTTAGTAAACGCTACAGATGGAGAGAAAAAGAACTTGGCATATAGAACAAGTACAAGTCCAGTTTCTGACCATATTAGAAGAAAGTTAGAAGCAGCAGGAGGTGAAACCTGGGAAGATTTCAAAGATGATCTCGCAAGAAAATATGCTGAAATTACTGATCCACAACACGCATTCTCAGTATTGCGACAGACTAGACAAAACAGCACAGAAAGTGTTCAGCTATACAGTGACAGGTTAATCAACTTAGCTGAAGAGTCATTCTTAGGACAGAATGTACGAGCAGAAGAAGTGGAACGGATGTTAGTAGGGATTTTTGTTGATGGGATTAGGTCAGATGGATTGAAATTTAAATTATTAAGAGAGAATCCTGCAAGATTGTCACAAGCGGTAGATATCGCTATACAAGAGGAAAGCTTGAGGAGGAGGTTTAGGCTAAGGGTAGGACGAGAGTTAGGTAGTAGTTCGGAAGATAAAATTGAAGAACCTATGGAAATAGGTCAGTATAGACATGGATGGAGAGGAAGACGAGGAGAAATACAGATGGTGCAAAGAAACGAGAATGTATATAATCAAGATAGAAGAGGACAAGTGAGAAATACTGTAAGAAACATGGAAGGTAACACAAATAACTCGAATGTGGTTTGTTGGGGATGTCACCAACGTGGGCACATTTTTCGCTTTTGTGGTAACAGAAGTGGCCCATCGATTACGCAAAATAGTAGAGGTGTTCAGACGAGTATACAGAATAGAATGGCAAATGGCAGACCAGCAAATTGGAATTCTGGAGAAATACAGATAAATTTTAGAAGGTCAGGAAATCAGGGAAATTGGCATCCCGCTTACTGAATAGGATCGGCAGTAGGAGGGAAGATAGTAAGATCCAAAAAGGGCATCAATATATTAAAAACCCAAAGGATGAGTATAATAGAACATTTAGAAATAAAAAACAAGCCGAGGTAAAGCAATTGTCATTAAATATGGTAGATCCTAGCTCATGTATAGTACAGATAGGAAAATATAAAGTTAGAACATTAGTTGATTCGGGAGCACAAGTTAGCGTGATTAAAGAAGCATTTTTATATCGAATGTTAAAAAATTGTAAAATATTTAGAATTCAGGAGAATCTTCATTCGGTAACGGGACAAAAATTAGAAGTGTTAGGACAAACGATGATAAATTTGAAATTAGGAGGGATAAATGTTAGGCATATGTTCCATGTGGTTAAAGATTTAAATAGAAATATGATATTGGGACGAGATTTTTTATTGATAAATGGGGTGAGACTTTTATTTGATTTGCATCAATTAAAATTCCAAGATGTTTACGTAGATCTAGAAGAAGATATGCATGTGTCGACACTAGTTAGAGTCAAAACAACCATGAATTTAAAACCACAGTCAGTTAATTTGATACAAGCAAGAATGAAGAGAAATCCGTATTATGTAGCAGGAAACATAGTCAGAATCACAGAATTGCAAAATGAAATAATTGATGAGCCAGGTTTAGAAGTTCCGGATGGAATAATAGAATTAGATAAAAGTTTAACATTTCCAGTAATGGTTATTAATAACACAGGTAGAGAAATTAAATTATACAGAGGATGTGTAATAGCTAAGCTAGAACATGACAGCGTTAGTGACATATTGGCAACAGATAGAGTAAATATGGTAGGAATAAGTTATTCAGAAACCTCTAATGAAAGAAGTAATAATAGACGCGGATACAGAAGGAAAGGGAACGTAAGAATGGATGAATTGATCCATCCATCTAGAAGTAATACAGCACAAATACATTCACTAGACAAAGTAACAAGAGAAAAAGAATTGTTAGCACAATTAAAAACTTCGCCAGAAAATAAGGAAGTGTTAGAACAACTTATAAAGCAAAATCAAGATGTGTTTGCGATAAATGATTTAGAATTGGGTAAGACACAAACAGTTACGATGGAAATAGACACGGGAGATCATCCACCAATTAGTTTAAAACCATACAGAACTCCGTTAAGAAATAGAGAAGTAGTAGAAAAGGCAATAGAAGATATGTTGAAAGCAGGCATAATAACTAGATCAAAATCAGAATGGTCATCTCCGGTGGTAATTGTGGCCAAGTCTGATGGTTCGAACAGATTCTGTTGCGATTACAGGGCGTTAAATAAAATTACTAAGAATGTAGCGTACCCACTGCCAGTAATTGATGATATTTTGGGGCTGCTTAATGGTTCTACATATTTCACAACGCTGGACGCAAGGGCAGGATTTTGGTGTATTCCGATGTCAGTAGACGCGCAAAATAAAAGTGCCTTTTGTACTCATATGGGTTCGTACAAATTTTTACGTATGCCATTCGGTCTCAAAAATGCACCGTCTCACTATATGTTCTTAATAAATGAAGTACTAGAAGGTATGCAAAGTTTTGCCTTAGCATATATTGATGACGTATTGATCTTTACGAAAGGAGATGTAGAGAATCATTTGAAACATGTTAGACTAGTATTTGACAGATTAAGAAGGCATGACGTTAAATTAAAGCTTAGTAAGTGCCAGTTTTTAAAGACAGAAACAAAATATTTAGGCTATATAATAAATAGGGAAGGTATTAAACCAGACATGGAAAAAATAAAAGTTATTAAAGAGGTACCTCCTCCCACTAACGTTAAGGAAGTGAGGGCTTTTATAGGAACGTGTGCATATTATCGGCGGTTTGTACCAGCCTTTTCAAGGATAGCAATACCTATTACGAATTTAACGGGAAAATACGCTAGATTTAAGTGGGATGATGAGTGTCAAAAAGCGTTTGAACTTTTAAAAGATAGCTTAACGGTGGTACCATTATTGACACATCCAGACCTGAATAAACAGCTAATACTATACACAGATGCTTCAGACAACGCAATAGGAGCATGTTTGGTTCAACCATACGAAGGAGAAGAATCTCAAATACCAGGGGTTAAAAATGAAAGACCAATCTATTTCTTGTCTCATAAACTCAGCAAGACTCAAAAGAAATGGCCGATTATTGAGAAAGAAGCATATGCAATACACTACGCGTTGCAAAAATTAAATTATTACTTACATAACGCCAATTTCATTATTAGAACTGACCACATGCCATTAAAGTCGATATTAGAAGCACCAATACAAAATAGGAAAATACAAACGTGGGCATTGAATTTACAAGGGTACAATGCTAAGGTTGAATATGTGTCAGGGAAACATAATACGTGCGCCGATCTTTTGTCTAGAATCCCGTACCCACAGTCATCAGGAAACACGGAAGATGAAGTTGAACCAGAGATAGATGATCGAAACTGGCAAGTTAATATATTAGATTCTGCCATAATAAATAGGGAAGAATTTGAGAGTTTACCATCGGAGCAAGAGTCGGAAGATAGAACAGAAGACCCACATTTAGTACAGTTTGATATGAAAACAGAACAAGAATTAGATCCAAAAGTAGTACAGATAAAAAAGAAATTGAAAGAAACAGGGGAAAATAGTTTTAAAAGAAAGTTTGTAGAGTTACAAGAAGACAATCAATTATATTATATCAGTGAAAAAGGTGAAGGAGTAAGAAAATATATTCCGAAACATTTAGAACAAGAAGTCTTAAAGGCATACCACGATAATAATGGTCATTTTGGACGAGATAAGTTAGTGAAGGCTATTAGCAGTAAATATTATTGGCCGAATTTATTCAAAAGCGTATATGAATATGTTGAAGCATGTGAAAAATGTAGGTTAAGAAACATGAAGATAATTAAATGTCCTTTACAAGATACCGATATTCCTCAATTTCCAATGCAGAAAGTAAGTTTGGATATTTCAGGTCCTCATCCAAAAACATTATCGGGAAATGTATACCTACTACATATAGTTGATTCATATAGTCTTTGGCCAGAAGTATATCCAATTCCAGACAAGAGTGCTGATTCAGTTATAAATATGCTTTTACAAGAATTTATACCAAGGTTTGGGTGTCCACAAATAATACTTACAGACAATGGGTTTGTAAATAAAAAGTTTGAGAAATTGGTAAAAGATTGGAATATAAAACACATTAGGACTTCATATTACAGACCAACTTCTAACGCTAAAAATGAGAGACAACATAGAACACTATACAACATTCTAGCGAAAAATGTAGAAGAACACGATATGGATTGGGATCTTTATTTGGGGATAGCATTAGCGGCGATACGTACACACGAAAATGAAGGAACAGGTTTCTCACCATTTTACTTAGTACATGGAAGAGAACCAATATTGCCAATTGATAATTTATTAAAACCTAGGAGAAAATATCTGGGGGAAGATTTTCAAGAAACAAGGTTGCAAGAGATGCATAAAGCACATGTACGTTTAAGAAATAATATAATTAAGGCTAGAGAAAGACAGAAGAAATACGCAAATAAAAATGCACACTTACAAGAGTTTAACGTAGGTGATAGGGTATATTATAAAAAACATAGAAAAAACTCTAAGTTTGATGCTCATTGGGTCCCGGGATACTATATTTTAGAAAAAAAAGGTCCAGTGTCGTATACTATTAAGAATCAAATTTCAGGGCATGTTGCACGTTCACATGTAGAACACTTAAGGCGGGATAATGAAGAAAGGGATGCAGAGAATAATAATAATAATAATTATTGTTCCGAAGAAATATTGTCGGGTGGACAGATTGTCAGACAATCGGTATATCCAATGCCTATAGAGAATGGAAAACAAGTAACAACAGCATCTACTACAGCTGAACAAGAAGAAACGGTACCAAAAACAGTCATGACAGAGGAAAATAACGTGTATGACGATTATATTAGTGAAGAGTCAGTTAGGGAAAATATTGAACCTCCATTTATGAATACAAGACAGGCAGTAAAAAGAAAGTTGGATAGACAGAAAGAAAAAGAAATTAAGAGGCAAAGGAAACTTAGAGCGAATTCTTCGAGTGAGGAAGAGATGCCACTATTTGAAAATTTGTTGAGACGGCAAGACAGGAAAATTAGATTGGATTTAGAAAGGAAGAGATTAGCGGTTGCTAGTAATGGATATACAGATGGGGAACAAGAGATGGATGAAAAGTCAGAAACTGATGAAGAAGCGGATATGAAAGAAGATAACTCTCCTCGAGAGGATAGCGACATTGATGTAGATATTGCAATTATAGAAAAAAATTTGAGGTTATTAAAGAAATGGAGAAGTGATAGATGAATAGAGTGATACAAGGTTCTGCAGATGGCAGATATTAGAAGAAGAAGTTGGACACGATATTTTTGTGTTTACAAAGGTACTTGATGGAGTTTTTCTAAAGCGGAAAATTATTATTGGGTACTCAGAATATGGTATTGAAATTTGTATGTGTACATTGATTAATGTGGGGGGGATAAATATGATGAGGGGATTGAAATGCTTTGCTCAATTGTTGGGACTTCAATTGTGTTTTATGAAATGTGAAAAATAAGTTAACTTAGATGGTTATTTTTACGATGTTTTGGGTTGATTGAGTTACCTTGAGGGTGTTTAAAATGATTATTACTGTGAAGTTCAGTTAGAAGATGAATTAAAGTAGTAGTTAGTGAAGTGACTATATATGTAGTAATGAAGGGGTATGTTGTTATTACATGTGGGGTATGCAATGTATATACAAGGTTTATAATAGGAGCTGGGTTGAACAGCGTTTAATGGGAGAATATGGGGGGAATGGCATTTAAAAAAAAAAAAAAAACTGCATATTGGAAGAAGAAGACTGTACTTAACAGTTAGGAAGTTTTTGTTGTTGAAGGAATGGTAAACGATAAATTGATGATCTGAATAATACAAAGGCTAGCAGTTTTGGATTAACATATTTTTTTGATAATAACAATTATTATTGACGGAAACTGAAGATAAATTTTGAAACTTTATTTTTTGATAAAGTTTTGAGAATGTATGGGAAGAGAAAGGTGATTACTTCTTACTTTCTTACTTTTTCCTTACTTTTATTAATTTCAGGTGCGCACCTACACAAATCTAAACTAGCTATTTTTTCCTGTCTATCCTAAAATACTGAGAGTGTGAGAATGTGCATAAGGGGGGAAATAAGGGATAAGGAGAATATCTTCAGTTTTGTCAATCATAATTTAGATGGACATTTTAAAGTTAAAAGCGGTTCGCTTATGGAGACTTTTGTATTGCGGGAAATTTTATGGAGAGTTTTGTAGAAAGTATTCTAGAGAACTTTATAACGACTTTTGTAGAGAATTTCGATATTATTGTCTCTAGTTAGCAATTGGCTATGAGGAGATAGGAGAATTGACTTAGGAAATATATGAAATTGTTGTTATTGTAGTATAGAGAGGTAAAGTTAACTAATTAAAAGTTGGGGTTGAGATTTTTTCAAGGAAAAATTCTCTTTGAAGAAGGGGAGGTATTGTAACAGTGAGGGATTGAGGTTAGGAGTAAAGAGTTAAGGAATGCTGCGCATTCCTTGACTAGGGGGAAAACCATAGTGAACGTGTGTGCACGAATGAAGAAGGGTATCTAGGTAAACACACACGTCACTTGGGGCCAGCGAGAAGAGATGTCAACACCAAGAAGAGAGTCTCCATCATATGTGCGGAGATAGAACGATTCATCAATAAATATCATCTTTCTAACAACGCGAAGACTTGTGTGGTGCTGTACGTTCACGACTATAACCTGTGTGTGTAGCACTGTCACACAGGTGCCAGATTCTTGTCACACATTTCACCTTGGTGGTATGAAATGTTACAAAATCTACAATGATTGTATTTCTCAGAAGTCGGCTTATATGTTCTTTGCCTATTGTAGGGTTCTGATCGAGGTTTTTCATAGTTAGCAGCTGCTACGAAGTTTGTATCAGTAGCCTCACTATCAAAACAATGTTTATTTGCTGAATAGTAAGCCGAACCACGTCTCTCAATCTGTTCTACATTCGTACATTCATTCTCTAGCAGAAATTTTGAAAATGATGATGGAAGGGATGTGATGATTTTATCCCTGATGATGAGGTCTTCTAACTTATGAAAGTCTTTATTTACTTTGGCTGCTGAAAGCCATTTTGTAAATACGTCTCGGACTACGGAGACATAATCAGAGAACGTTTGAGTAGGTTTTGGACTCAATTTGCTGAACTGTTCTCTGTAACCTGCCTCATCTAGCATAAAATGTGCCATAATTTTTAACTTTAGATAGTGGTAATCTTTTCTGAGGTTTTTGGGGATAGTCTCTATGACTTTCAGAGGTTCTCCTGACAAACTCCTCATATAAATAATGTTCCATTCAGAAACTGGGACCTGATAGTGGTCCATTAAGGTTTCAAAATTCTGGGTGAACGCTGCAATGCAGTCACCTGAGGTATAATTTCTCACAATACCTTGATACTTTTTGTACTGGTTTTCTTTTTCCAGTCTTTCAGATTTCTTAGACTGTTTGTCTATGGCAGTATCGGCTTCAAGCTGTTTAATTTTGAGTTGCAATTCAAGCTCCTCTCGTTTACTTTGAGCTGCTATTTCTGTCTTCCTTAATTCAGTATTTAATTCTGCCTGTGCTTGCCTGGCAGCTCTTTCAGCCGCTCTTTCCTCGCGTTCGTGGTATTCAGAATATTTTGTTTCACTCCACTTTGTTAACTCGTCACCAGTTAACTTTAGCTTTAAACCCATCTCGATGAAGTCGTTTAACGAAGACATGATGGAATGTTTAAATGAAAATGAGTTATCAGACACACGCTTTGTTACAAGGTGTTAGTAACGTGAAAAATTTACAATCTTGTTGAACTTACAATTTATGCCCAAATTTGCATCCGAAAGTATATACAAAAATTATACTCAAGTGTACTTGATGCGGTGGAGAACGGTTCAAACTAGGGCTAGGAACTGTAGGGTCGCTACTTCAAGGACAAATGACCTCTACGGGCAACGGTTTCAGATGGCACAGAAAACCTGCTTTCTTTTGGCAGGAAATAAGTTAGAATCTACCTTTATGTGATGTGTATGTTTGTCACTAAGTTTTGATTAGGTTTGTATGGCGTTGAGCCCCCACGTTCACACATGTCAGGATCTTAAACCTGGCTCGTTGGACCTAACATATGTGAGACAAGTACAAGTACACAAGGATTGGACTTGACACACAATGACACTAAGTTCAATGGATTTATTTACAATTCACATGCAATACGATCTAGTTTGGCATGTGATGATCATTACTATACATATACAATGCATCAGTACACTTACAGACAAAACCCACAGCTTCACAGTCTATCTCACAAGATATACAAGCACTCGACTTTCGGGCACAGAACTACACGAAGCCTTTCTCAACCCACACGTCCTGTCATGTCCGAGTTCCCAAGCTGTCTGCCGGTTTCCCCGCACAGCGCTTGCCCTGTGGATTGGCTTCACGAGGACTGCGTGCGTCTTGCTTTGTCCTTGCCTCACCGCTGACTATCACGTCAGCCAGCGACCTGCGGGCCGGTAACTGGTACTCGCTGGCGGGCGTAACGATGTTACTGCATCCCGGTTGGCAACTATTCGCCTGGCGGGCGTAACGATGTTACTGCATCTCGGTTGGAGACATTAGAGATTCTGACAAGTAAGAGGGTGGTTACTTTGTGGCGATATTTCAGTTTATCATCAAGTGCCGTGCCGGCTGGAGTAGGCGTTCATGGCTCTCCACAGATCTCGGTCTTTGGTGTTCTGGATCAACTCTGCTGATGATATTTCTCCATGCCACCGTCTCAATCCGTCCAGCATCATTTCTCTTGGTCTGCCTCTGCCTCTCTTCCCCTCGATCTTTCCAGTTGTCACGATGTTCTCCAATGCCTCTCTTCTCATCACATGACCAAAGAAAGCTGTTTGTCTCTTTCTTATTGTTGTATGTAGTGTTCTAGTCTCATTAGCCTCTTTCAGGCAATCGTTGTTAGTTTCTCTGACAGTCCAAGGAATTCGCGACAATCGTCTTAAAAACCACATCTATGTTGCTTCTAAATTCTTCCTAATTTGTTCATTTACATTCCAAGATTCGCTGACATACTGCAAAACTGGTTCTATATAGCATTTTAGCACTCTCTTTCTTACATTCATTGATAACGACTTATTACATAAGATACCCTTCATTTTATGAAATGCGGCTTTTGCCTGCCCTATTCTGCCCTTAATCTCTGTTCTACATCTTCCATCCGATATTATAAGTGCCCCTAGGTATTTAAAATTATCCACTTGGTTGGATATTTCAGTTGGCAAATAAAATTAACGTTAAACAAAGACATCTATTGGATCCGTCGATTCCGACACTCGATCACTCCGTCGCTGCCTGGGTGCTAAAAATGAAACAAAACAACATATATTGCACTCCAGATGGGGTATCGAACCTAGAGCTCCCGCGTGACAGGCGGAGACACTTACCACTTTGCTACTGAAGACACGTTAATACAACAACGAAATATTATAATATAGCCACACGCATAGGAATAATCAAGTGACCTACTTCTACTGCGAATATAATTTTTCTCTTTTCGCAATTCTATTGCGAATAGTCACTTCGTAAAAAATATATGTGGGGGGTTCAAATAAAAAAAAAACACTTACAAGTGTGATAGAAATTACCATAACCATGTCATTGTCTTGTAATATGTCAATATTGGTCTGGGGATGCGTGGTCTCGAGGTATGGTGTCCGCCTAGAGTGCTGGAGGTCCCGGGTTCTAGTAATAAAATTTCGCCTGGTCTCTGGGTAGTGAGATCGGACGCCCGTGTGTATTGTTGCGCACGTAAAATTTCCCTTGGCAGTTGGAAATCGAAAAAGAGTAGCCTAACGGCGCTGCCCGTGCAAAAATTTAGAGTTAAAAATCTACCCTAGTATTTTCAGGATCCTCGCCGGTGCTACGGAGCTCGTGCACTGAGCTGAGTTTCTCCAGACTCAGATTTGAATTAGGAGGAGAACGGAGTACTTATGGGTTGCACCCGTGTGCCGTGATGTTGATCCATCGACTAAACTAAACAATGTCTAACAATTGTTGTAGGTCTGTTGAATTATCCGCTACCAATACTGTGTCATCTGCATAGCGTATATTATTATTATTATTTTTTATATTGTAACCCCAGATTAGTATTCCTGACGTCTCTTTGATCTCTCTCATTATTACTTCGCTATATAAAGAAATCTAAAAATTCAGAAATAAACATCATAATAGGGGACTTCAATGCAAAAGTAGGAAATCAAGGGGATAGATACACAGTAGGAAACTATGGTTTAGGAGAGAGAAATGAAAGAGGATACAGACTAGTAGAGTGGGCAAAAGAACAGGAAATGATTGTAGGAAACACCTGGTTCAAGCAACACCCTAGAAGATTATGGACCTGGAGGAGTCCTGATAGCAGGATTAGAAACCAGATTGACTACATTCTCATTAGCAGAAGATTTAGAAACGTGCTAACAGTAGCAAAAACAGTTCCCAGTGCTGATTGTTATAGTGACCACAGATTACTCACAGGAACATTGAGGATAAAGTTGAAGAAAGTCAAGTATATAACAGGAAACACTAAATATGACTTGTGTACATTGAGTAATGACAAGGAAATACAAAACAAATTCAACATAGAAGTACAGAACAGATTTGAAATATTGTCTGATCTAGAGATCATATTCCAGGATGTGGATGATCAATGGGAAATGTTAAAGAATTCAATCAATGTGGCTGCAGAAACAACTATTCCAAAATTAAAGAAGGTGGGTCGTAAGAAATGGATGACTGAGGAAATTTTACACTTAATGGAAACAAGAAGACTCAACAAAAATAATCCTGCCAAATATGAAGAAATTCACAGACAAGTCAGAATATTATGTAGGAAGGCAAAAGAATCATGGCTTGAGGAAAAGTGCTTAGAAATTGAAAAACAACACAACAGTCAAAATACCAAATTAGTGCACAAAAGAATTCAGGAACTTACTAATAAAAGAACAAGTACATCAACAGGCTGTCTAAAAACTAAAGATGGCAAAATCATAATAGAAAAAGATCAGATTCTACATGTATGGACAGATTATGTGAAAGACCTGTATAATGATAACAGAGAGGAACAGTATGCTATTAGATTTAATAATGAAGGACCAGAAATTTTAAAGATGGAGGTTCAAAATGTTCTTAAGCATATGAAAGCTGGCAAGGCCCCCGGTGCAGATAACATCACAACAGAAATGATTAAAGCTTTAGAAGAATTTGGACTAGAGCAAGTCACTAGACTGCTGAACACATTATATGATACTGGAGATATACCTTCTGAATTATGTAATTCTGTATTTATTGCAATCCCAAAGAAATCAGGAACCTTAGAATGTGATCAACATAGAACAATTAGTATAATGAGTCACATCACAAAGATTTTGTTACGAATTATCATGCAAAGAGTGAGGAAGAAAATACAACCTGAAATAGGGGAAGAACAATGTGGGTTTGTAGAAGGAAAGGGTACAGTAAATGCTGTGTATATGCTGCGAACAGTTATTGAACGTGCTTTAGAAGTAAACAAGGATATACATCTTTGCTTTATTGACTACACAAAGGCTTTTGATAGAGTTAGACATTTCAACATTGTGGATATGCTTGCAGATCTACAAATCGATGGGAAAGACATTAGACTTATAAAAATCATATATTGGAAACAACAAGCTGCCATAAGGATTGATAATGAAGTAGGACAATATCAACCTATTAAGAGAGGTGTTAGGCAGGGATGTGTAATGTCTCCAGATCTTTTTTCCCTATACAGTGAAAATATTTTCAGAAATGTAGAAGACCGAAATGGAATCAGCATTGGAGGACGTAACATAAATAACATTAGATATGCAGATGATACAGTATTGATTGCAGACAATGCACAGGATCTGCAACAATTAGTAGATGCGGTTGTTGTACACAGAGAGCAGCTGGGGTTGGAATTAAATTGTAGGAAGACACAGGTTATGGTCGTCACTAGGAAGAACGAAGTACCACAATGTAATATACAAGTAAATGGGAATATTCTTCAACAAGTGAATCGGTTCAATTATCTCGGAAAAGTCATAACATCTGATGGCAGATGCCTTGAAGAGATTAAAAACAAGAATCGCCATTGCGAAAGTAGCCTTTAGCAAGATGAAAAACATTCTGACCAATAAAAAGATGTCAATTGAAACGAGAAAAAGAGTGTTGAGGGGATACATAGAGCCTGTTCTTTTGTATGGATGTGAAACTTGGACAATGTGCAGTCAAGATGAAAAACATCTGATGGCTGCAGAAATGTGGTTTCTGAGGAAAATGCAAAGAATACCATGGACAGATAGAAAAACCAATGACCAAGTACTACAAGAGACAAATGAAAATCGTAGATTGATTAGAGAAATTAGACGTAGACAGTCAAAATTTTTTGGACATGTTATGAGAAGAAATGGACTGGAGAACTTAGTGACAGCTGGCAAGATCGAATGGAACAGACCAAGAGGAAGAACGAGAGGAAAATACCTGGATGGCTTGGCCACATGGCATGGACGAGACAGGAACACTGAGCTGATCCACGACTCTGGTGATCGAGTGAAATGGCGAATCATGACCGCCCACGCTTTCCGGCATGGCACATGATTGATTGATTGATTGATATAGGAAGAAGAGATCTGGTGACAAGACCATCCTGTCGCACTCCTAGCTTTATCTGTTCGTAAATTCCCCCTTTATTTTCTATTTCAATTGCTGCTACTTGGTTCCAGTAAATATTCGTTATTATTCTTAAATCTTTCACATCAATGTTGATATCTTCCAACATTTAATAATAAATCATACAATTCAACTGTGCATTCATTTCTCTAGTTGCTTAGAGCATATTTAAAAGATCATAATAAAATTGATCACTACACTTAATGATTACGTTCGAGCATTCTGCGGAATTACAAGATTTCTAAAAGAAAAACAGTTTAAAAAGTAACAAGTAGGGGACATAAACATCTAATATTGTAGCAAGGGACATTACTTAAATTTTAAAAATTTAAATAAAAATGCTAAGAAAATATTACTATATAACTTTAAACTTATTTGTTGTTTTTTTGGAAGTAAAAGAATTAGTACTTAAATAAAATATTTTAAAACAAAAATAACATTCTTTTAGATTTCTTAAAGAAAATATGCTTAATATTTACATACTTACATTTTATAATACATTATGTAGTTATACATTTATCTTTTAAATGGTTTTTGTATACTTTTATTGTAGGATTAGTATTTCTCTTTTTACGATGAAAATTTTTTGCTGGCCTCTTACGGCTACAACAAATGTACAGGAAATTAACCATACACATTCCTCTCTTGTCCCTTCTCTTATTCATAACACATATAGACAACAAGATACCAGCCAAACAGATCAGTTGGGGTATCTTCATTGCACTCCGGACAGGTCCATACGTGCTCAGATCCTCCCCCCCCCCCCCCCAGCATATGCATCAGCGTCCGGTGGCTAATAGTGCCAGTTTTGCGATGGTTGACGAGGCACCTCGTTTTCTCAATGTACCTCTCGCGCTTGGCCGTGCCGATTCTTACTCCCAAGTCTTTCACCCTGGACAGCGATGTGGATTCACTGACGTCAAAGTCCTCTGTTCTCGCCATATCTTTAAGGTCGTTAATAACATCGGCACGATCCATGGGATCGCCATCTACAGGGGGTGCAGAGCCAGCCAGTTTATCAGCTCGTTCATTTCCCTCGACTCCCGCATGTCCCGGGACGAAGATGAATGTGACTTTACGGACAACAGACATCCGCAGCGACTCAGTCCACTGTCTGCGTACAGCTCCAGCTTCGACCTTCTGAATCATGCTCATTGAGTCACTTAGTACACACACGTTGGTATAATGCTGTGATTCCAGCCATATGAAAGCCTGTGTAACTGCCATCACCTCCATCGTCATGCTGCTCGTGGTCATAAAGTGGGCACCACTGGATTCTTGAACGGTTCGGCCCGCTGAACAGGCTGTAAATGCCCACGCACTTCACTGCTGCTTTACAACAGATCCATCTGTATAGATGAGCACCTTGGGGCTGTCTGAGTGTTCATAGATTAGCGCGTTGACCTCTGCATTGACAGCGGCAGGGTTCTGTTCTCTGCACCGTCTGTCGAATGTGATAATGCACGAGAAAGTGCACTTAAAAGCCGGAGGCACCGGCACCCATTCCTTGCTGGGGTTGATACTGGTAAGACTGCAGACCTGTCTGACGACATCTTCCGCCCGACCCATCCATGATTTGCCCCTCTTTAGCCTGTTAGCCTTTTCTCTGAATATAGCATCATGCAGAGGGTGCTGCTCATATGCACTTATTTTTTAGTATGCACGAGCTCTCCAGATCTTGATCCTGTGTTTTATTGTCGGGAAGTCAAGGAGGTATCTCATTGCTATACAGCTGGTGTCTCTCGTGCAGCCCAAAATGATGCGCATGGCTTCGTTTTGTACCTTTTCAAATCTTCCAATCTGTGTAGGGCTGACAGTGAGGATGGCCAGGGCATACTCGATGCGTGAAAGCACCAGTCCTTGGAACAGAAGTATTAGCAGTCTTTGCTCGATATTGGCAGTCGCCATGACTCTCATTGCTGACAAACCTTTTCGAGCTTTCGTTATGACATAATCGACATGATCTCTGAAGGACAGGCTACGATCAAGCCTCACGCCAAGATATGTCATTTACTGGGTTCTACTCAAAATGCTCCCACCCATTCTTACTGCCGGCAGGTCTGTGTTCACAATATGGTTGTTTAGGGAGAACCATGTAACCGATGCCTTTGCAGGGTTGACAAGGACGTCAGCACACCATGAGGAAATTCGATCTAGTTCGCCCTGCATATCATTGGCAACCGCCTGTCTATCTCGACCCAGTCGATACACGAGAACGTCGTCAGCAAATGACAGAGTCCTACCCCTCCCGTCCAACTGTTGTTCAGTGATAGGCACCGTTTACGCATTGAATAGTACTGGTGACAGTGGTGAAACAGCCAAACAGAGACCGCAAGAACAAGGCAGACGAGATCACAGAAGAAGAACCTCTGCAAATTACACCATTAGAGAACTCATGTTTAATACGACCAAGCACTAATAGAAAAATCAGAAGCCGAATTGCAAAACCACATGAATAACATAAACGAAATGTTTAGGGGACATAACATAAAAATTAGTATAAGTTAAACATAGGTAATGACTATAACTAAAGAAGAAAAAAACAATTCACCTAAACGAACCTCCTTTGAAATAAGTAAAGAGTTTCAAATACCTAGGAAGTATAATATCATCAAATGGCAAATCAGAAGACGAGATCGAAAATAGATGCAATAAGGCAAACCAACTCATTGGACGAATGGTACCAATACTAAAGAACAAACATGTATCAATAACTACTAAGAAAGCACTTTACAACACAATGTTCCTGCCAACTCTGTTACCAGTTCCAAACCTGGGCAATGACAGAAAAAGAGGAAAGAAAAATCACAACAACAGAAATTAGATTCCTGAGAAGAATACTCAATGTATCAAGAAGAGATAAGATCAGAAATGAAGAAATCGGGACTAAAGTGGGGATTATAGCTGCACTAGATTTCATTAGAAGGCAGCAAGTCACATGATTTAACCATCCAAGTAAGTTACCAACTAACAGTATACCACAACAATCAATGATGTACAGACCAGAGGGAAACAGAGAAAAGAGGCCGACCACGTAAACGATGGACGCAGGGAATAACAGAGACCATTGGAATATCGATACATGAAAGCCATAAGCAGGCACTCTCCCGCGGTTTATACTTCACCTAGACGCCGCAAGGTACAAGAGGAACATGATGAGATGAGACCCCAAACTTTAATATAATTAAGAAAGAAATGAGAAGATGTTAGGTGTCATGATCTATGTCTGTAGAGCATGCTGCCAAGATGTGAGACGCGTTAAAAATATTACAATATCCGGTCATTAATTATAATAATAGTTGGCTCACGGTACTCATTTCCTGCATCCGCTGTGTCACAGCACTTCAATATTACAGCATATAGACAAGCACACATACACACATACAATACTCGTGCCAGTGACACACATGAGCATGCACTGATGATGCAAATAAGATTGTAGTTGACAGTTTATGACAATGTCTTGTAATAGTTTATCAGTTTCCACTTTACTGGTACACTTGCAATATTTCACAGTTGCAATTCGGATAGCAACAATTTAGATTTCCCACTGTGTTTCTTTTATGTAAAGCTGCACTACTTTATGTCATTTTATATTGTTCACACTTTCACAGCTTTACCGTAGTTCCACCAAATTTTATTCATATTTTTCTATGTTTACAAGTGCAACTAATTGTACTATCTTCTTATGTTAACCGTTATATGTTGCCATCGGGGTGTTATATTTACTCACTTAATCGTAGCCGTTACCAGCTATCTTTTCTGTGTTTATTTAGATCCACCTATTATCTTCCATCGACGTCACCTTCTGATGTAGTCACAGGAGATCTTCTTCACTGTATGTTGTGTTTGTGAATGTGTTTGTTTGCTGATGAAGGCTAATCGCCGCAACGTCCTGTATGTGTCTTAATTCTGTTATGTAAAGCTGCACTACTTTATGTCATTTTATATTGTTTCCAGCATACCTGAATGGCCAGTATCTGTATCTATTTCGTAACAAAATAGTTTTTACA
The DNA here is from genome assembly GCA_014155875.1 of Cepaea nemoralis. Lineage (NCBI taxonomy): Eukaryota > Metazoa > Mollusca > Gastropoda > Stylommatophora > Helicidae > Cepaea > Cepaea nemoralis. The sequence goes on along the minus strand of JACEFZ010016475.1, from coordinate 4,466 downwards.
AAGGTGGGGATGTTAACCCCACGCTTCAACCCCCAACCTGGAGGACCAGTGTGTTTCTCTTTGTCTGTTCTCTACCCTTTGACCTGTCCGTCTTGGGAGGCCCTGCTAGTAGCTACGCTACCGTCAGCATACCTGAATGGCCAGTAGAAGACACTGCTAAAGTGTGTGTGATGATTTTTGGTGAGAACGACCACGTACGATTCGATTTCTCGAAGTTAAAGAACCACCAACAGCTGGAAACGGTATAAAATGAATATACGTATAACATAACAACACTGTTAATGCTTAGAAATATGCATTGTACATTGTACGCAACAATGGTGGTTTGCATGTTAAGGATTGTAAAGGATCCCTTTTGCTACCAAGTGAAAACCTTCATTGTTACTCCAGTCCTCTTCTATAGATCACGCAGGTGGCTCAAAACATATTTGGGAGCTTCAAAAGAAAACATTAAAAGTGTTATATTAATTACAAAAATCATGCCATTGCCTTGTAATCTATCAATATTGTTGTTAAGGATGTCAAAAGTGATAAGCACGTGACATCAAGGTGTTTACAAACACGATGACGTCATAAGGACAGTTTAAAGATGGCTGCTCCACTTTTGACATGCACCCAAGAGGAGCGACTTTCTTTTATCCTTTTTTGATCAGTGAAGGGGTGAAACTTATAGAAATTGATCAGCGAATGAAGGTCCAGTATGGAGATGCTTGCCTGTCAGTCCAGCAAGTGTATGAGTGGAGAACGAAGTTTCAAAACATTTCGGTCCGATGAAGAATTACAGATGGTGATGCATGAGTAGTTACACATGTCACAAAGATAATTTTGTTTTCTACAGGAATCCTAGCACTTTATCGTCACCGGAGAACTTGCGTTCAACGCAGTGGTGACTACATCAGAATATATTCTCACATTAAAAAAATTATAATTTAAGGTTTTCATTTAAAGCCCCCCCTGGTAGTATATGAACTTCGTAGAACCAAGTAAGATGTTGTTTGTCCATTATGAATGATGATGACCATTCACTTCATCCAGTGGGGTTGAAAGTATGGAGCCATGCGTTCTAAGATGTCTGGCAAGGTCTATTTTGGAATTGGCAAAGGAGCAGGAAATGCATGCAGGAAACACTTGGCTTAAATAACATTCCAGAAGATTATGGACATGGAGGAGCCTTGACAGCAGGATTAGTAACCAAACTGATTAGAGACTGATTAGCAGAAGGTCTCAAAAACAGTTCCCAATGCAGACTATTACAGTGATCACAGATTGGTTACAGGCACGCTGAGGGTAAAGTTAAAGAAAGTCAAGTGTACAACATGAAACACTAAATATGATCTGTATACATTGAAAAATGACAAGGAAATACAAGACAATTTTTACACAGAAGTTAAGAACAGATTTGATATATTAGTTGATCTAGAGATCCTATTTTAAGATGTAGATAATCAATTAAACATATCGATGAATCCAATCAGTTTGGATACTGAAACAACCATTCCAAAATTAAAGCCAAATATGAAGAAATTCACAGAAAAGTTAGAACATTATGTAAGGAGGCAAAAGACGCATGGTTTGAGAAAAACTACATAGGTATTGAAAAACAACACCACAGTAAAAATACCAAGTAAAGCACAAAGAATTCAGGAGCTTAAATATAACAACATAACACGTACATCAGCAGGCTTCCTAAAAACTAAAGATGGAAAAGTCATAATAGAAAAAAAGATCAGATTTTACATGTATGGTCAGATTATATGAAAAACCTTTATGATGATAACAGAGAAGAACAGTATGATATTCGAAAAAGTAATGAAGGACCATCAGTTTTGAAGATGGCGGTTCAGAATGTTCTTAACCATATGAAAACTGGCAAGACCCCCGGTTCAGATAACATCACAACAGAAATGATTAATGCATTAGAAGAATATGGAATAAATTAAGTAACCAGACTGCTGAACACAATATATTATACTGGAATTATACCTCATGAATTATGTAATTCTGTATTTATTACAATCCCAAGGAAATCAGGAGCCTTGGAATGTGATCAACATCGAACAATTAGTATAATGTGTCACATAACGAAGATTTTGCTAAGAAAAAAAAAGTCTCAAAAGTCGATACTTTTTCTTGCGTGTTAAGAAGAAAATACACCTGAAATTGGAGAAGAACAATGTGGGTTTATATAAGGCAAGGGTACAGTAAATGCTGTGCATATGTTGAGAACAATAACTGCACGTTCTATAGATGTAAATAAAGATCTACATGTTTGCTTTATTGACTATACAAAGGCTTTCGATAGAGTAAGACATGTTAACATGATAAAGATGTTTGCAGATCTACAAATTGATGCGAAAGACATTAGATTTGTAAGAACCATGTATTGGAAACAACAAGATACCATAAGAATTGATAATGAAGAAGGTCAATATCAGCCTATTAAGAGAGAGGTGTGAGAGAGGTTTGTATCATATCTCCAGAACTTATTTTTTCTACAGCGAAATTATGTTCAGGAATATAGAATATATGAAAGAAATTATCATTGGGGAGGGGAGGGGGAGACAAAATATCGATAATATTAGATATGCAGATGATACAGTATTGACTGCAGACAATGAGCATGAGCTGAAACATTTAGTAGATGCGGTTGTTGCACACAGTAAAACGCTAGTGTTAGAAGTGTATTGTAAGAAAATATAGATTAGGGAAGAAGGAAATACCACAATGTAATATACAAGTAAATTAGAATACTCTTAAACAAGTAAATCGGTACAATTATCTTGGAACAGTTATAACATCTGATGGGAGATGCCTTGAAGAGATTAGAAAAAGAATTGTCATGGCGAAGGTAGCCTTCTGCAAGAAGGAAAACATACTGACCATGTCATGAGGTGACGTTGCTTCCTCTCTATAACGATACGAGTTCAGGCTCTATAATGCAACGAGCTCACCTCAAGATCTATGTGGCTCTGGGCATCATGGTACACGACAGCATATATTGAGGCATTCTGATACAGGACAGGGTAACCATCTGCACTCCACAACAACAACTCAACGCATATACTGATGGAGTGAACTGCAATGTATTTACTACAGCTGATCTCAGACTACGGTGATGAGTGTGGGATTGATGCCGACTTCAGTCATTCTCTCTCTCCATGCACTCCCGCTCTTCAATCAGAAATCATCTCCACAGACCAGTGAAAGTGTTGGGAACAGGGCCAGCCGCCTAGTGTCTTTATAATGCAAATCAAATATACTCGCCTACCTTCAACCGGAGCTCACCATAATCGAACTCCAACGGCCAGCGCTGCCTTTGGTGACTTATGAAATAGGAACGGTTTGACTCCCGAGACTGGTATTGGAAACACATCCTATCACCTCGTAAGCTGGAACACTACTCAAGCCAACGAACACAAGCAAGCAAGCAAGCATACTGACCAATAAAACGATGTCAATTGCTACGAGAAAAAGAGTGTTGATGTGCTACATAGAGCCTGTACTTTTGCATAAGTGTGAAGCGTGGACAATGAGCAGACAAGCTGCAAAACCATCTAATGGCTGTGGTAATGTGGTTTCTGGGGGAAATTCAAAAAATACCATTGACAGGCAGAAAAACCAATGACCAAGTCCTACAAGAAACAAATCAAAATCTTAAATTGATTAGAGAAATTAGGCGTAGACAGTCAAAATTGTTGGGACATGTTATGAGACGAAAAAAAATGGAGAACTTGGTGACAACTGGCAAGATCGAGGGGAAGAGAACAAGGGGGGAAGCAGCGGAGTAAATACCTGGATGGCTTGACCAAATTGTATGGTCGAGACAAGAACACTGAGCTGATCCACGACTCTAGTGATCGAGTGAAATGGCGAATCATGATCGCCCACGCTTATCGGCAAGATATTTGATGGATAGATGAAATTCTGAATAGAAGCTTGGTGACATGGTATTTTAGCTTGAGTGTACTAAAATATTCGCATTAAATTGCTCCTTGTCTTTTTGGCAGAGCTACAAATACAGATTTCAGCATATCATTAGGCAGATATCCACTGTTGTAAATATCATTCAACATCATAGTTAAACATTTTTACTTCACATTCTTCCAATAGTTCCAAATAGTATGTAGTCATTCCATGCAACGCGGCTGATTTTTCTATCTCAATATGTTTGATAGCATCAGAGATTTTTGTTTTTGTTTTTCAGAATAGGTGGACCTTCTAATTGTCTTTTTTCGTTTAATTATGCTCTTTCTCCATCACACAACCCTCTTATATTACTCATTCATATCTTTATAATAGCAAGTTCCCCCAAATAATATAATTTCTGTCTTTGATGTCAAGCACTCTTTGTACACTTTTATTTTTCTTCATGTGAACTCACTGATTTGTTAGTGCATTTTCGGACATCTGTAATATAACTCAATTCAATTTCGTTGCTATGCCGTGTCAATTTCTTTGCTTTTCTT
>JACEFZ010016474.1:0-23156 GCA_014155875.1 Cepaea nemoralis | reverse complement strand
TTTTGGGTGAGGGGTGGAATCGCTAAGGGCTAAGTCGGGGCTGTAAGGTGGATGTTCCAGAACTTCCCACCTTAGTTGGTTAATTTTCTCCTGAGTTAATCGAGCCGTATGTGGTCTGGCATTGTCACGAAGAAGCAACACTCCTCTAGTCAGCAGTCTTGGATGTTTTCTTCGAATTGTACCATGAAGCATCGATAGAACTTCACAATACGATTCAGACTTCACATTGTCATCTTTCTTCTTGAAATTGTTTAAAAGCACTCCTTGACAATCCCAGAACACTGTCAGCATAACCTTCCCTGCTGATGGCGTAACCTTGAAGTTTTGGACACAAGACGAAGAAGGATGTTTCCATCGCATTGAAGCATGCTTTGATTCGGGCTGGTAGTGATGCACCCATGATTCGTCTCCAGTAACAATCCTGTTCAGCATGTCTTCTCCTTCATCTTCGTATCGACAGAGATGATGCAAGGACAGGCCAAATCGGTTCATTTTGTGTTCCTCCTTCAATTGTCTGGGTACCCACCTTGAGCACACTTTCTTAAATTTCAATCGATCATGCATTATGCTGTATGCTGAACCACGTGAGCATCCTATTGCAGATACTACAGTCTATCGTTACTCGTCTGTCACCTCTAATGATCTCCTCCACCCGCTGCACGGATGCTTCTGTTGCAATCTCAACAGGACGACCAGACCGGATTTCATCAACAATTTTAGAGCGTCCTTGAGAAAATTGTTCTACCCAGCTGTGACATGTTTGATTGATGACAGAGGACCTAGTTAGTAGTGTTCTCTGGAAATATTTCTGGAATAATAAATATACAAGAAAAAGGATATGATTTAGCACGTTTTATCTAGAGGTCACTCAAATGAGCTAATCATTCCCGCAATAGCCTTTTTGGAGAACAATTTTTCTCTGGCTCAAACTCCCACTGTGAGACCACCATGTATCTACACAGAAATTTATATAAGAAGAAAAAGGTTTCCCCGAGACCAAAAGGAGATCTGGACTCTTCGCCTCTGTACAACTGAGGATCCATCTCTCTCATTATAATGTTGCCAGTGTGCTATTCGTCCGTCACATGAGATTTCCTTTCTTTATTTTATCAGTGTGACCTATATCAGTTTGTCCCATTTCTTTGGGAATTGTAGGATTCAGTTCTTGTAGGCAAACTCAACATTAACTGTACATTACATCTGTTGGACAAGACATCTACATGACAGTTTCTTGACAAAAGTGGGACATACATTCACATAGAATTGGTTACACCACAATTGTACAAGACTTACATCCTAAGAGATACTTGACAACATCCATACAAGACTTTTCACAATATGTATAATCAACCACAGCACTTAAGACAGTCACCAGAGACAATACTTGACCGCAACTGTACAAGACATTTCCTGAGACATGTACTTAAAACACTGATTCATTAAATACACAATTTATTGAGCTGATGGTAAGTCGAGTGGTGACCATGGTTTCATCTCCTGGCATGTCAACACTTCAATCATTACATAGCAAATGCATAAAATATGCCACACATGCAGGTGATAAACAAGATACAACACTTCTTATTTACTCCACCAGCCAATAACTCTCATCCTCCTCTCCTCTCTAATCACCACTACACCATTGACTTTTATCTTTTCCTCTACTGTTAATGAGGGAAAACCAAGATAAGCCATAACCAGGGGCAAGCATAGGGACATTCTGCTCCACTGGTCTGTTTAATCCTTTTAGCACCTATGATGGTGTTGGACAAGCTCAGGTTGCAGATCTCCCCATGATGATTTTCCAAGTCAGACTATTCCCTACTGTCACAGTTTGAAGAAAGGTTACAGCCCTGTCTTTCACTGATGAGTTGACTGTTCATGAAGTTGACACTTAGGACTTTGCTCTACTTTTCCTGTAGAGGAAGATCTAAGATGCAAATATGTCCCAGCCTTCTTCTTAGTCTATCTCACTTACTCTGACTGTTCTTCATTCTGAAACACTGTGTGAGCACCAGGCTGGAGATTAACTAAGATTAAGTCCCAGCTAAACAATCCAATTGCACCAGTCATTTCCACAGTTTCCTGAATGGATGTTAACAACCAGACTTGATGTTTTCGGTTCTCAGATGATTCTGATAATTATGATCCCTGTCCAGATCATCATAAGAATCACTATACTTCTACCATTGAAGTCTTCAAGAAACCTAGTTTTCCTCCCTATTTGACCATTTTCAGGCAAGTTGAGCTGAGATAAATTCTCCAGGAAATTCCTGTGTTTCCGGGAGAATGAATAAGTGGTCCATTGGGGCACAGGTTTTCATTCCATGAAGCCTCGACCGGAACAAACTGTAGAACAGGGGGTCATTTCTGTTGTCTGGTGCCACGGCTATATCATGAAGATAAAGGCTGGCAACTCAGCCTGTGTTTCTCCTGTGATTGTCCCATGATTTACTTATAGGGAGTTGGGTCTGGATTCTGGGACTTCTGGTTAGTTGTCCCAGATGATATATGAAAGGCCTCTCCACCATACTGTTCTCTGTCGATATACAAAATGGCACAACATCTCTTTACATGTGTTAAAAGATAATGTTACTATACATCAACAGACACAGATTGGGGATGGGGAGGTTAAGGTGGAGTGTTGACCAAACACACCTCTCCTTGTTGACAATGTAGTGAATTTCACTGTGATGTACTGTAGGTGATATTTTATTATTCACCTTTATCTGTGGTAATCACAAGCCTATATGTGGAGACAGAGGTAGCTTACACAATTACAAGCATTGTGACATAGCAACATGGGACAGGCATTGTGAAGGTAAATGGAAAATAGGCATTTACACCTGCAATCTGCATTATGTATTAACTAATGGCATTTACCAAATTAGCAGCCCAAACATCCATTCCAATGGTGGTGATGTTGGTGCCTGAATGTCCTATTCCATACTCACACAGCAATGCCAGACCTCACCCCTTTTTTCACCAGACTTGTCTCACAGGTACATCATCATCATCATGTGCTCTTTCAGAAGCTCAATTGCATAGCAATTGTTCACATATGCACCAAAGCACATATGGGAAAAACATGTTTAGTCCTTGTAAATTTGCATGAGTCATACATTATATTCAGCCGACTAAGACACAGGTTCACACACCTATGGTTCTCTTAGGAACTAGTTTATATGAACCAACCAACAGTAGAGGTAACAGTGTAATACTTCAAAGAGAAATTGTATTAATTCTCTTGAGCATATAGCCACCAGGCATCACATGGACTTAGCAATTCTAGCGTGCCACACACAACCTGTGTACATATGGATATTGAAGCATCTTTCTTTCTACTAATGTGAGAGGCTACTTATCAAATCACCAGCTCACTCACTCCGACATTCTCAGCGTTTTACAAAGGAACGTGTACATGTTTACTCACTCATTCCAATTCAGACTGCCATATGTTAACTCGCGAGAGCAAAGGTACAGTTGATTTAAAAACGAGTCATACTAGGCATGAAGAATGCACAAGGGGTTTGGGTTTGCGAATTTGCATGAGTGTTCTATACATTCATCAAGCATACGCAACCAGTCACATCAAGGGATTGATATGCATTTGGAGTATACAGCGTGAAAGACATGTCAAGGTTGAAGATAAATATTCAGAATACTGGCGCACAGAAGTTAGGTTTTCACGTTCACATTTTATTCATAAAATACTCATATATTCTTCTCTTTCGTTCACCAGGTCTAGCCACAACATTAAAGTATGTTTTAAAGTGGTACCTGTTGTCCAGAGAACAATATATTATCAAATCTTTAAGGACATTGTTGGGTCATCACATCACACTAGCGACCGCTCTCGGTGGAATCCCGCTCAACTAATGAGATTTTAAAATATGGCCCAGGAATAGCGTGGGCTCATTACTAATTAGCCAATAAAAAAACAAGCGCATACCTCTGCCCTCCCCCAACTCGTTCCAGAACATTCGATCTAATAATAGCCCTTCTATTTGGGATGTTCCCCGTTAAGACTTAAAGTATTTTTATGAAATGTGTCGGGCTGGGAATGGGGAGTTCTGATCCATCATGCTACACCACCTATGCACCGATTTACGGGACAAACATTTGTCAGCATAAACAAAAAGCATTTCCTTATGAATGTCCTTTGCAGGCAGTCTTTTCGCCCACAAAATACGCACAACGTTGCTCTTTAGTTGTACACTCCGAAATTACAGTCGCCATTTTGTTTATGCGCTGCACATGCGCATGAGACACCTAGCGCCACCTGACGAACGGGAATATAAAGTTCGATGTTGCTGTCACCTAAAGACACCTGTAGAAAACACCAACTACATTTACCTGCCATCCCACAGAACTGTATGACTTACTTATTGACTCGCCCTCGTATAATATGAATGACAGTGAGGATATGAATGAGATACATTTTTTTTTGCGCTCGCTCGCTTTGAACTCAAGCGTAGGCCTTACACACTATTCGTGGTAGTGATGGACTAAATTTTGCGTGTGGATTAGCTTTCCCTGTTAACAGAGTTCCTCGCCATCATGGGAACTCACTCCGACCTCAGAGGTGCTTGTAATTTACGTCCCCAAGTCAAGGACGACAGGTCAACATTTTAGTCCAACTGTCCTGGTAGGGGTTTATTCACTTACCTCGGCATCAGCACACCGAATATTTAAGAACACGCGTTCTTATCCATTCGGCCATGCTGACCTGCAATGAGATACATGAACCGATGACAGCAGAGACAGAACCTGAACCATCATTAGATTAAATTGCTTGGGTAATAAAGAACCTGAAGAATAGTAAATCACCTGGATGTGATGAGATACCAGCTGAATTAATTAAAGCGGGAGGAGAAAAAAGCATACAAATCTATTATGCATTTTGTAAAAAAGATATGGAAATATGGTGTATGGCCAAAAATTGGAAGAGAATTATTTGCATTCCAATACCATAAAAGGGCAACTTGAAATTAAGCACCAACTATAGAATTGTTGCCCTGATCAGTCATGCAAGTAAATTTCTACTTAATATCATAATGGGAAGACTTCGTAAGAAAATGGAAGAAAAAATTAACGTGGTTCAAGCTGGATTTAGACAAGGAAGAGGAACAAGAGATCACATTCTCAATATGCGTTTAATAATAGAGAAGTGCAGAGAATTTAATGTAAACCTATTCTCATGTTTTGTGGATTATTCAAGGGCACGTGACTGTGTACAAAACTTTGGGAAATCATGAGGAATATGGGCTTTCCATCACATGTAATACAACTTATGAAAATGCTCTATCTAGACCAACAAGCAGCGGTTAGAATAGATGGCGAGACATCAGACTGGTTTGACATCAAGCAAGGAGTCCGTCAGGGCTGTGTGCTATCCTCCTATTTGTTTAACCTGTACGCCGAAATATAATGAGAAATGTCAGAGATGATATAAACAGGGAACAATATGATGCCCTAAATATCGGTGGTCATGACATACCAGAGATTCGATAATATGCTGATACAGTATTGCTATACACAACACAGGATGGTATAGAACACCTAATAACCTCAACCCAATAGAATAGTGAAAATCACAACATATGTCTTAATATAGCAAAAACAAAGATAATACATACAGTAAAACTATTATGGAGAAAGAAATATATGTTAATGAGGAAAAATTGGAGATTGTGGACAATTTCGAATATCTTGGGTCATTTATTACCAACAGCGGCGACACAATGAAAGAAGTAATAAGACGAATATCCATTGCCCTGCAAAGACTAAAACAACTGAATAAATTATGGAATGGGACAGACAGAATTACAAAAATTAGATTAAAAAATTTTTTAACAGCATGCATCTTTCCCGTTGCAACATAGACATATGAGACCTGGACACTTACTAAACAAGTTGAACAGCGCATAAATGCCTTTGATATAAATGTTATAAACGAGTTCTAAGAATATCTTTGATAAAGAAAAGAACAATGCACCCAGACTTCAAGAACTGCATGTTGAAGAAGGTTGGCTATTAAATACGATAAAACAAAGAAAATAGAAATACTGTGGTCACTTTGAAATGTCACGAAAGTTTGGAGAGAACAATAATGGAGGGATATATGCCTGGAAAGAGATGAAGGGGAAGGCCAAAGAGAAGATGGGTGCAGGATGTGGCGGATGATCTCCAGATGGGTGTATCGGATGCGGGACATCTTGCTTATGATTGAGAGGTTTTCTGGAATGTTGTTATGGAGTGAGGTTCTGCAAAGGACAGGCTACTGAATGAATGAATAAGATGAAATATATTAAGCTTCTTGGCACCTCACATGGAATGAATGTAGACCAAAATGAGCAGACAAGCTGATAAACATCTGACGGCTGTGGAAATGTAGTTTCTGAAGAGAATGCAAAGAATACCATGGACAGACAGAAAAACCAGTGACCTTGTCCTACAAGAAACAAATGAAAACCGTAAACTGATTAGATAAATTAGACGTAGACAGTCGCAATTTTTGTGGTCACTGTCAAAGACTGAAGTATAGAGGTCGGAGGTCTGCCTCAAGATAGAAGACCACCGGGAAGAGTGGTCAACCTCAAGTAGATCAGAGGTAACAGAGTGCCCCGATATGAGGGCAGGGTAGGTGATAGGAAGGGGGACTATTAACTAGTTCTCTCATGAGACACGGAGGCGTCGACCAGATAGTTAGTACTCTGGTCACGACAGAATCACGCCTACGTGATAGCCACGGAGAAGTGGATTGCCACTCAATAGGAAACGGCTGCTATAAGCGTGCTGAGTGTAACAGCACGCAAAAAGCCGAAGGACGTACAAGGTCCTTCCGCGTGCTGTGTAGCCACGCGTGTAGGAAAGTCAGACTGGGGACTGACTTCGTAGCGAGCGCACCGTTTAGTGTCGATAGGGGTTTCTGTAGCCAAGTAGATAGAGATTAGCAATAGGGTTAGGAAACTAGTGATAGGCAATTCTGTGGCTTTGTGTGTGATTTGATAGCGACTGTTTTGTAAATGTAAAGAGCCAACGGCAATAAAATGTATCATCCATTTCCTCTCACACGACTTGCAAGTTCCTTGTGTGGTGCGAGAGAAGTAATCCTGTGATGCCTGAAACATCGGTTGTTGACAGTCACGTTATGAGAAGAAATAAATTGGAGAACTTGGTGACAACTGGCAGGATCGAGGGGAAGAGAACAAGGGAAGGGAAGAGAAGTAAATACCTGGATATCTTGACCATGCTGTATGGTCGAGACAAGAACACTGAGCTGATCCACGACTCTGGTGATCGAGTGAGATGGCAAAAAATGACCACCCACGCTTACCAGCATGGCACATGATGATGATGAGACCAAAATACTAGTTTTCTGTTCTGCATACATTGCCTTGCAGCAGAAGAAATGCCATATTATATTTCAATACTTTTTGACATTCAATGATAGTGACTCACTGCATAAAAAAAATGTTATTGGCATCTCTATTACAGGACGTCACAATCAACTCCAGCACATTTTGACTCTGTTTGATTTCTTAGCAAGTTTATGTTCAGTAGTTTCCCATTGCTTTCTGAACGATCGGCACTCATATATTTTTATGGAAAGCAATGCAAGGCTGCCTACTTCCAAATCGTCCGCAGCTGTGTTTCGAACATGGTATGCAGGATTACGAATTGCATTCGCAAATCCTTCGCCACATAACCTGCGACTAATTGCAAAATATTCTTTAATTACAAATGCCTGTAATTTATATTTAGATGTCACTTTCAATAATTAGGACAAGTTTGTGACGATACAACTAGGAAGATAACAACAAGAGATGGACGAACAGCAGTCTGACAGAATATACAATCAAGGCGAAAGGCAGCCAGTGTTGGAGATCCATTGCAGCCAACCTTCATTGCAGAGACGGCGCCTAAATGATTGTGACGACGAAGTACTTGTGTGGTAGGAGAAGAAAACAAACAAAGAAGTCTAAGAAAAACTGAGAGTTCAGAAAACAACACGGAACGAAATTAGGCTCAGACAGTGCAGTTATTTCTGTTACAGACAGAGTTGGTTGGTTTTAAATCCGGCGGACGACTGTAGGGGTTGTGTGTGTGTGTGTGTGTGTGTGTGTGTGTGTGTGTGTGTGTGTGTGCGTGAGCGCGCACGCGTTCGTTAGATTTGAACCCAAGCATAGTCCACACACGTGCCACTACGTCTAGTGTACTGGACTGATGTTTGGGTGTAGATTAGCTTTCCCTATTACCAGCGTCTTTCACCATCAGGTGAACCCACCTCGACTTCTGAGGTACTTGTAATTTACGTCCTAAAGTCAAGGACAAGAAGTCCACATTTTAGTCCAACTGACAGGTGTAGGGACTGAACTCGCTAACTCGGCATCAGCACACCGGATGTTTAAGAATGATATGTCATATCCATTCGGCCACGATGACCTCACTGTAGATTGTATCTTGCAAACCGCATGCAAATTAACATTTCTAAAACAAAATCTATGTTAATAGGAACGAGGCAAAAATTTCACACTCTAAACTCGCAGGGAACTCTTCAGCTGCACATTGGTAGCACACCTATAGAAAGCGTAACCGAGGCACAAGGCACTGGGTCTTATCATAGATCAAAATCTAATCCTTTAATTCCCATGTTCATGCTCTAGTTAAACAAATAGCCAAAAAGTATACCAAGTTGCCAAAATTAAAAACTTCCTCGACGAAAACACAAGAAAGATATTCTATACTTCCCACATACAAACACATATTGATTATTGCTCCACAATCTGGGATGGATGCTCCAAATCAATAACAAAACGCCTTTATTCGCTCCAGAAAAGGGCAGTGCGTCTAATCAATGGTGATAAGTTTACAGACAATTCTAACCTACATGAACGTCTTCAGTTACTGCCCACTCCACAAACGCCTACTTTTTAATAAGGCTAAACTAACTCACAAAATCCTATTTCAAAATTGCCCCAAGCTACCTTTGGCCATTGTTTAAATATAACGCAAGACATAGTGAACGACTAAATATACTTCATGTCCCTAAACCTAGGATAGACTTATATAAAACAAACTTAGCATACTCTGCCGCTCAGTTGTGGAATAATCTTCCACAAGAAATCAAAGACACCACCAGTCATTATAAATTTTGCAGACTACAAAATTATAACAGACTACATGCCCCCTTAAAATAAAAAACAGCAACAAAGACAATAATAATGGTAAAATATCTCGAACGACAACTAGCCAGAAAAAAAAAACATTCCCATATGTGTGGCACGTTACACCCGCCATGAGTATTTATGATGCCCACGTTAAACATTGCCTCAACGAGTCATGTATTATTGATTATGTTTCATGCGTTTTAATGCTTATTGTTCGTTTGTTGTCAAAGAATTGCTTCATAACAGATGTTGAATGAAAGAATGTATGAGAGGAAATAGAGAAGAAGGGCAGAATGTCAGACGGGCCTGCGTGCCAAATTATTAACCCTTTGAAAAGAAAGATTTTCGTTCGTTCGTTCGTTCGTTCGATATACTGGCGTTTATGTGATCTGGCTTGAACAGGGCATGTACAGGGTGTATTTTTTAATGATTGTGGAGTTTTTGAAAATATTGCCGTTCCAAGTTTTGTATTTACCTTTTATGTTGCATGAACTCCATAGAGGGTGAATACAAAACTTGGAACGGCAATATTTTCAAAATCCCCACAGTCATTAAACATACACCCTATATTTACCAGAGTAAGTCTGCGTGTGTTGAAGTGATCTCCCTCCCCGCTCCAAGCTCAGAAACCTGTGCGGTGTACAAGACTGATATGCAGTTCCTGGGTAAAGAATGTTCTGATGGTAAAGAATGTTCTGATGGCAAGCGTGCAAGAGGGAGACAGCTTGTGGGTGGACGTAATGACTTGGAGTGGAAGAAGCTTATATGCAAGCCCCACAAAGACACATGATAGGATATCGGAGACTCAATACAGCCGAGCTGATAAACTTGCTGTTTCTGCATCCCCAAAAACAATAATAGCAATGATAAAACCTTAGTATAACAGTCGGCAGTCTCCCTGGTCTAGGGGTTACACGACTTTCTCCGTAATCCCGTATACTCTCGTGAGTAACGTAACGTGAGCTAGAATCGGTAGCGGTTCTCTCCGCGTCGGTAACTTACGGGGTATGTGAGCCGGTCGAGCAGAAAGCAATGGCAAACTACTGAGCATAATCTTGCCAAGAAATCAACAATCAGCTGAAAGATGCTGATGTTGACAGCGATGTCCTGTAAAGGATAAGAGAACAAAAAAAAAAAAAAAAAAAAAGAAGTATAACAGTCAGTCCCCTATTGGTAGACAGTATTTCCCCGTAGCTAATAACAACTGCCACATCATTAATTAATTTACTGAGTCATGTAGTAGTGATTTGTTCGTTTCTTCCATGCCTTTATAATGTATATCATTTATATTGTTGTTGTTCTCAGCAGCCTCAAATGATGTGTGGATGAAATAATGTATGAAAGAGTGTGGTTGATGAGCAGAATGTTAGACGGGCCTGCGTGCCCAAATCTTACCCCTTTGAAAATAAAGTTTGTTCGTTTATTCGCTCGTTCTTCGTTCGTTCGTTCGCCTGCAGATGGCCAGCCCATGGATCGTGCCGCGGTTATTAACGCCCCTAGAGAGATGTCGAGAGCGGAGGACCTTGAGACCAGTGAAGCTACATCGTTGGGCATGCAGAACGAGAGACTCGGGAGTAAGAAGTCTGGCACAGCCAGACACGAGAGGCACATCGGGAGAACGAAGGGCCTCGTCATCCAACACAGAACTGGCACTATTACTATTAGTCGACGGATGCTGATGCATATGCTGGAGAAAGTGGGAGGAGGGACCTATGAACTTGTAATCAAGGATGATACCCCAACACTCCCCCGATGTGTCTCCACCTTGCCGTGGTGGGGGAGCTTGCGTGTCCCATCGACCCCATGTGCTTGCCGATGGATGAAAACTACATATCGGACAGCTTATGGGATAGGGGCCAGACTAAGAGAGACACAACCTGCTGCTCTGCAGGTAGACTGAGGATAGCATTCAAAAGTTTAAATCAGGCGCACGAAGGCAGAAGTCCTTGGTCCGGACAATACTCTAAGGCTCTCTGTCGAGGGTTTAGGCTAAAGGCCTCTAAGCCACAAACCCGAGAGAGCCGGGCCGATACCCACCTACCGAAAAATAGATGTGGGATACTAAGCACGCTTCATGCCCAGTTCTGATACTTGTTCCAAGGCTCTCAGCTGGGGGATATGACGGATTCCCGGATGAGAGGGCCTGACCGTTTCTCGTTCACTGCTGCACGGAGGCAAGGTGCTGAGCCGGCAGCACATGTAGCCTACGTCGTGAGCGAGAATAAAAATACAGAAAGTGTCCCAGTCGAATGAAATGGCTACGAAAACTGTCTGTATCTAACTCATAGAGTGTAGACAAAAGTGAAAAAAACGTCTCAATAACACGAAAAGGAACGCACGGATAGCGAATTCATTGCGTGGTCCGAAGTCAAAAGCAAAAGCTTTCCGAGTGGATGTCGCCCGCAGTCTGACCGTTCCTGGTGTGTGCTTGAGCGACCAGTGGCAAGCGAGATGCCCATCACATGGAAGTGAGGAACTAAAGCAGCCATGAGCAGAACGTCGCAACTACTTGGGTGAGCCCAGTCTCAGAGCAATATGTGGCGGCTCTGCAATTATGGAAGCCTCCTTGGTGTCATGTCATGAAAATCACTGTGGAGTTGCAATCAGATGTTAAAAATACCAAAGACAGTTTGATTCGCAACTACAAGTTGTTTACGACGGAGGAGTCGGCGAGATCAATCAATACGGGCATCTTTGAAAATCCCCGCAAGCCGGGAAATTGAAGGCTTGTTATTGTGAACCGAATTGGGACAATGCAGGAACTCGCTACCTTGTTTTGAATGATGAAACAAGGGGGACCATTTTTGCATTGATTAAGGAGGGGAGCTAAGAGAAGATTGTTGAAATAGTTAGTGCCCCTGAAACCATCTGTGGTTTGACATCAAAACAGTCACGTGAACAATTCAAGGCTGTTTGCCGAGAAAAAAATGATTTGTTTATAGCCAGTGTAGCTCCGACAGTTGAAGGAGGCAGAAGTGATAGCTGGCTTGATCCGTGTTGAATAGAATCGCATATGTTCGGTTTTGCTTAACATGTGTCTCTTATGGCAAATTGTGTATTCAATTCAGGGATTGAGTCAGAATGGCATAAGGTATTTTAAGGATCGCATCTAGCTATAAACAATGTGGAATAGCTTAGAAATATAGTTAGAACTATATCATAGTGTGGTTGCGTTGTGGTTAGGTAGTCAAGGAATATCAGCGACAATAGGCAGTCGCATTGTTAAGATTAACTAGTGTAAGAAGGTGGCTCCGCTGATAGAGAATAGTGAAATGGGATGATATTTGGGGAGATTGGGGATGGGGAGAATGTCCAATGGTGGGATCTTCCAGTTGGGTCTGCTGGGGGTCTACACTTTACATTTTGCTCTGTCCTGGTCTTAACCCACCGCAGACCGGAGTGAAGAGCTCCTCTGCCCATGACAGAGTTGGTTCACTGTCATGTATCTGAGTGAGGATGTCAGCCTACCCCCATCCAATGGAGGTTAGGGACAGATGCTCTCACCAATTGTATGGTTTTCTCTTTTACAGGTTCCCTTAGGTCACTCAAGTCACTGAGAATGGAGACCTTAGTGCGGGCAGTTAGTCAGCAACTTTTGCACTGGGCCCATGATGAAAGGGGTTTAAAGGAACAATCGTGAGAGTATTTTATTAAACGTCACATGTTAGCAGAATACTAGAGATTATTTTCTCCACATCAATTTGGAGAAGGACCAATCGTGAAATTAATGTTTCAAACATTACATAAGAATAGAACAAGAGAATCGTTTTTTTGTTACACCACATGGGAAAAGTCCAGTGGGTATTATGTTTTCACACGACAGGTGAAAAAATTAATAGGTACTGTTTTTCCACATCACATGGGAATAGAACAGTATAAACTGATTATGAAGTTATTAAAACAGTGATCTTGTGAGCAATAGACACTTTAGACAGGAATTACATTTATTTCAAGGAACAGTATTTTCGTGTCCTCACTAGACAAGGATGTTATAAGTCTAAGAACAGTAGGGACATGTAATAACGGTATGTGATCCAGTCAGGATCAGTGTTAAACTGTGACTAGGTATATGAGTGATCAAGCAGCGACCGGTGGAAGTCTACATCTAGCAGGAGGGACACATTCCTTGGTGAGAGTAATGTGGACTGAATGAAGATGTGGTGTGATCCTTTCCGGGATGATCGGGCTGGGCTCTTCAGCTACTTGGTCTAAGTTTACACACACACCAGAATATTCGACACACATTCTACACATTACACGCGCACACACTTCTCACATACATACTCTTTGCTTAATAAATTATTTTATATTTATTTGTTAAAGCTAGAGTTGTGGAGTATGTTGTGTTGGGAAAGAGTGAGAGGGGGCATGATCTAGGGGTGAGTGAGAGTAAGAAAGAGGTGTCGACAGACTGCTTCTCTAGGACAATAATACAGGGGTAATAAAAATGTGGTGTTGATTCCCCTCACTCCAGGGACGACACTAAAGTAAGAAAGGATAACTTACGACACTTGGATAGCCTTGGATAGGCCCATTGTCTGCCCCTGCCTTCCCTTGAGGGTTAACCGTGATGTCGATGATCGTTCTATCTTGACCAGCTGAGATGTGGGCGACATCACAACAATAAGTCTAACGTGCCTCGAAACCCGAGGAAGGCTAACCTCATTAAAAAATGCCTGCTGAAGTCGGAAGTGCCGTCCTACGGGGGGCAAACTCAAAATTGGCACAACGCATTTACGTCCGAGTGAAATGTCTCGTCCGAATGTCTCTCGTGCTAGGAACAGCTCTGACTACCTAGTTTCCGAATGCCGCTCTTGTTCGGAACAGCTCTGACTAGGTAGTTTTCCGTCGTGCTTGGAACAGCTCTGATGGGCGCAAAGACAAGCACATGTCCGATCCGAAAACTTGCTGAGTGGATACCGTCTGCAGACCGGTCTGGTTTGAGCGGGAACGGCCCGTGGTGAAGGAAATGCCCAATATATTGAAGTGAGGATTTAAAGCAGCCATGAGCAGGACCTGACGATTCCCTCGGTGAGCCCAGCATCAGGGCGCTATGTGTCGGCCCTGCAATTATGGAAGCAACCTTGGATGGCGGAAAATGCTATGGACTGCCCTTTCCTTCTCTTGAGGGATGACCGAAGTCCTCGACTGTTCCAACTTGACCAGCTGGGATGTGGACGGCACCACAAAAGTGAGAGTCTCCCAGGAATGCTAACCTGGTCAAAAATGCACGCAAAAGCCTGATGTGTTGACTAAGGGTTTCAACCCAAGGGTGCCTAACGCACACCGCAATGACATCTGAAAAAACACTCAGGATGAACGAAAAGAAGAAGAAGATACCCCAACATATAACATGCTACAGATAACAGATACAGCAGAGCTTCAATGCGAAGATGACACTTGATGATGACAAGGATGTGTGACAGTAACGGTTGTCGGTTCCTTGTGTACTTATGTCGAATCTACACCTTACCACGTTCGCTGCTGCTGACGGAGTGTTTGTTGTTGTTGTTGTTGTGTTTTTTGCTTTGAACGTAAGCGCAGTCCATACACATTACGTCTGGTAGCGCTGGACTGAATTTTGCGTGTGGATTAGCTTTCCCTGTTAACAGTGTCTCTCGCCATCAGGCAAACCCACTGCTACTTCAGAGGTACTTGTAATTTACGTCCCCAAGTCAAGGACGATAGGTTAACGTTGTAGTCCAGCTGTCCGGTGTAGGGGTTGAACCCCTGACCTCGGCATCAGCACACTGGATGTTTAAGAACACTCGTTCTTATCCATTCGGCCATAATGACCTTGGGAGACCTCGAGTTTCCATGAATTGTCAGGTGTGCTACGATGCCAATTTTTAAATGAATGAATGAATGAATGAATGAATGAATGAATCAATCAATCAATCAATCAATCAATCGATCAACCACATTTTCCAAGACTGCTCAAAATATAACATATCCAGGCAAACCTTCTGGCCTAGAGAGACGACAGTGGAAGATAAAACTCTATGGACCATTGAGTGAAATAAAAAAGACAGTGACATTTATATAAGAGTCAATATTGCAGATGTAGACAAATTTCAAGCGGACGAAAGAAGAAGAAGAAGAAGAAGAAGAAGAAGAAGAAGAAGAAGAAGAAGAAGAAGAAGAAGAAGAAATCAACCAATCAAGTGCTGAAGAAATGATGACGCCAGACAACAGACTATATTGAGAACCACATCTACAACACCCACCTATTGCATATCTAATCTACAAATGAGATTGTTCAGCATGTTTCAGATCGTACGCTATTCTTGAACATTTGTCATCGTCGTCATATTTGTCTAGTATGAGGACGTGTGGATTGTGCGCGCAGACAGCACATCACATACTCCAAGACTGTCCAACATACAACATATCTAAACAAACCTTCTGACCTGGAGAAACAACAGTGGAAGATAAACTCTATGGACGACTGGGTGAACTAAAAAAGACAGTCAAACCCATACAAGAGACAATATTGCAGTTACAGACTCATTTTAAGCGAACAAAAGAAGAAGAGGAATTGCCAATTTTTTGACTTGTGCAGCATTTTTCTCAAATAACAGTCTTTCCAAATGTCTGTTTACAATACGCCAGACGCCCTACCTATGTTGTCGTGTGTAAATTAATTTGAGTTGAGCTAAGAATTGACATCACTGTACTCAGGACATTCCCATACGCGCTCCGTCCCCTCGTTGAACAGTCAGCGAAGAGTCACACTGTCACGAAAGGGCTGGAAGGCGTCACTCCTAATGGATCAAACGACAGAAACAGTTGTGGTGAGAGGTTGACGCTCCTGAATTTTCACAGGACAGAGATCGTCACTTTAAACACTAGTCTAACTCTTTGAAAACGAGAACGTATGTCGCGTGATCCAGGGAAAACTAGTCGAGTTCAAAGGATAATCAGCGATGTCCAGAAAGATCGTTTATTTCAAAGGAGGCGGATGTCCGATAAAAAACGCTCGGATCTCCGTGAAAGACGGTGGATGGAACCACGGAAGAAACGATTCCAACGAGAATTGTCTACATCAAAAGAAGATTGTCGGCACGGTTTTGTACGGGGATCAAAAGACGAGAAAAAGAGCAGGGGTTGATTGGTTAAGAGCAAAACAAGTGACGTAGTCCAGGCAAATTATCTGTGGACTGAAATTATGGTTTTAAAGTTGCACTTAAGACAGACTGGAGTGTAGATTTATTTCAGTGCCGAAATAGAATATATATCACAAAGTCCAGGTTGTTTGAAGACAACAAGCACTTTTCCTTCATGGGACTAGGTGGTTTACTTCTAGGCCTGAAATATATTAAATAAGATGATTATATATGGATGTAGATTAGAACTCTAGCATAGTGAACTTTCGTGTGTAACAGTAGTATAGAGTATCGACAGCATTAGGCTGAAGAGTGAATTAGGCTGTGACGAGTGGGGTGTCCTTACAGTCGGTAGGATAAGTAAATGACATGAGAAGATATTCAACAAGATTGAGATTGAGTGGGGAGATAAAGGATAAGTCAATACTAGGATTTCTGTGCTTTTCTTTAGCGTTTCTTTCTTTTACCTTGTATAGGGTAGAGTGCTGAACTACTCTGTCTTATGCAAGAGTGTAGCTCTAGGATGATATAGAGGTTACAGTATGAATATGGCCTTAGGCCTACATTCGCATGGAATGGTTAGGAGTTGAGTTTCTCTCACAGGGTGTTGTTTTCTTCGACAGGTTCCCCGCACTTGAAATTGCAAGCGGTTACCAATCTGAGCAGAAGCAATTGGTCATACTCTGGTGGAGTAATAAATGCTATCAAGCTGTGAACCTTGTTTAGCAAGAAGGTCAGACAAGTGTTGAGTTAAAATGACCACGAAAACCGAATCACTCTAAGTGAGGTGCTCAATGAAGGTATTCAATACAACTAAATAATGATGAACAGGAATATTTAATATAAACAATAGAGAAAGGAAAAGACTATCATTAACATTTTCCATGAGTGACAAACCGCAGTGTATAGACGATATATTGTTGGACCGGTGTTTATCTTCTTCAATACAAGGAATATATTACCGACCGGTATATCGTGTTTGTAGAACTAAAGGACCCTAAGTAACTCAATCAAGCAGTGGTGATCAGACATTAACGGATAGAAGTGATAGACACTAACACATTTAATTCAGTGGAGACTATTATTCACAAGTTTCCAGAACAGAGTGGGAAGAAAACAAGCATCAGTCAGAAAGACACACCTTGGTGAGATATTTCCTGTTCTGTGAGTGTGACGTCGAATGGCTGTATCATGATGACAACTGTGATGCTGATCCTAGACTATATCCTGTCACACATTCAAGATAGATAACACCACATATATTCACACCCATACATCGCACACACACAACTGACAGTTTTTCTGCAATACATGTTTTATAATTTTGTTCGAAACCTGCGTTAATGGGGGTATGTGCTGAAGGAACGTGAAGAGGGATATTGTCTAGTGGAAAGAGAGATAGAGAGATAGTGATAAAAAGACTTTAAATAAAAAGTGGGGGGGGGGGGGGGGGGTATGTAGACAAAGGTCCACCAGCAGAGAGAAACCGAGAAAAAGATATTTAACAGGTGTGCTTGTTGATTACACCCCCCCCCCCCCCCCCACCCCCCCCAGGGACGACAAGTGACACACACTACTAATCGTTCCCACCGCTATCTGACTGAAATTTCTCCTGGTCTTCCCTCTCACTTTTGAGATTCTACCAGAACCCCTGCCAATCCCCCGCAATCTCAGCCTTCCCACATACGGGTTCTCAATCTGTTCCATCTTATCCACCTGGTCCCACGACCACCTCTCCTTTGTCCATAAGTAATCTACCACCAAGAGGTACATTCCCTGCCAGCCTATCAGACTGTTCATTCCCCCCACACGCCCGTACGGCCAGGACAAAAATCCACACAATTGTCACAGTCTGTGACCTCTGAAGCGAGGTGAGCCATTCCACACGAAACGTTCTTTTCTCCACGTAACTAAGCGTACTCTTTGAGTCCACAATGAATACATTGTATGCTGCAGTGGTCTCCCCTAACCAACGGAATACCGCTGTAACTGTTTCCATCTCCATTCTCATGCTGGAGGTCTTAGCCTCATACGCCAGACTCTTCTTTTTCAAGAATCGTCCATTAGCCTTCGCAATGAAACCCAACCACTCCGTCTGTTTCTCACCACCAACCCATCAGTATAGATCACTATGTCACCTTGACGTGTGTTACTTTGGATCAGTTGTTGCACCTCAAATTGTTTATCATACCGTAAAACTATCTACGTGTGGTCTTCTTCTTCTCTTCTTCCTCGGTACATCTCCCTCCATGATGATCTTTTCAGACATTCATGACTTTTACATATCCAATATATTCCTCCTCATCAATTGTATTAGTCTTAACGGGTTCAGTGGCAAATGATAATTAATACATAGTGTTTGTAAAGTCTCAGTACACTTTGCATATAGAACAGTTGTTTGTTGGAGAGTATGTTTTTCGTTTGCAAGACGGAAAACATACTCTCCAACAAACAACTGTTCTACATACAAAGTATAGAAAGACGTTACGAACACCCCAGAACCGTGCGGTGGATGTTCTCAGTATGATGCAAGTCTTCGAAATGCCGCCCCTTACATGTTGTTTTCTTTAAAAATGCCACCCCCTTACGGTGCCACCTGATGCGGCGGCCTGTCTGTATCATAGCACAACACGGCCCTGAAACAGCCTGTCTATTGTCTATATGGTTGTTTCGGGGTTTGAGGTTTAAAGATTGAGCACAACCCACTACTGGCAACGCTGATCGTATTCCGGCACGAACCTTAAGCCTTGTCCACGTCAGATTGGAAACACCAGACTCGAGTTTCGCTCTTGTTTGAGCTCGTCAGTAGTGCATATCCCTGACTGGACCCGAGATCGAACTCCGGATCATTGGCGTGTGAGGAGGGTGTGCAACCACTGACCACGCGACTCACGCTGGAATGCGACCGATTATCATACTAGAATATCACAACGTCAGCCATTGTAGGCTGCAGCGCAAAACTTTCCCGATCGTCGCGACTGACATCCGTCAATCGATGTGGCCCCGAATGATCAGGTCTTCTCGATCTGGCAGGGCACACCAGGCCGCGTAAAGTCCAGCGAGCAATAATCAAACTGATTTATTTGGTTGTTTCGGGACTTGAGGTTTAAAGACTGAGTACAATCCACTACAAGCAGTGCTGGTTCAGTATTCCGGTACGAACCTTCGTCAAGTTAAAGATATGCACTACTGACGAGCTCAAAGGAGAACGAAAAACAAGTCTTAGTGCTTCCATATAACGTGAACAAGGCCCAAGGTTCTTACCGGAATACGATCAGCGTTGTGCTCAATCTTCAAATCCCGAAACAACCAAATAAATCAATTTGATTATTGCTCGCTGTTTGTTAGCTTGTCTGCTCATTGTCCACGCTTCAAATCCATACAAAAGTACATGTTCTGTGTAGCACTCCAACACTTTTTCTAGTTGCAAATGACATCTTTTTATTGGTCAGTATGTATTCTATCTGGCAAAAGGCTACCCCCGCCATGACGATTCTTGTTCTAATCTCTTCAAGACATCTCTAATCAGATATTATAACTGTTCCGAGATAATTATACATGTTCACTTGTTTAAGAACATTCCCATTTACTTGTATATTAAATTGTGGTATTTCTTTCGTCCCAACGAGGACCGTAATCTGTGTCTTCTTACAATTTAATTCTAACCCTACGTTGTTCACTGTATGCAGCAACCGCATCTACTAAATGTTGCAGATCCTATTCATTGTTTGCAAGTCAATACTGTATCATCTGCGTATCTAATGTTATTGATATACCCCACACATTTCAGTGTATCTATTTCTCGTGGTTGTTCTAGGGTGATCTAGTAACGGACTGCATCAGACAGAAGTGACATTGAATATCTGATTTTTGTTGTGGCAATGTCTTGGTAACGTTCACATCAAATATGTAACTAGGGTATGGATTGTACTGGAAGAGTTGAAAGTCATGGTAGAACACATTTACCAGCTTCTGGAGGTCACTGGCAGGAATGTTGCTGTAGGCTTCTGCTAAAACGTCCAACTTTTGCTTGTGCATTTGTTCCTTTGTCGTGTTCAGGTGCAACTTCATAACCATATCTGTAAATATGTTGATAGTAACAAAGTTTACAGTGTATTCTGGTGACCATGGAAACCGATACTCAAAGAGAATGATTCCTCGAATCTGCAGCTTCCGCCAGACCCTTAAGAGAGCTTCATGCCAGGTCATGCATTTCTTCACTTCTGCCTCATTTGTAAACGGGATAAGGATTGAGTCCATTATAGTGTCGAAAGTGGAATTTCTCGCCCAGGATGACAGTTCTTCTTTGGCGACATGATATCCAAGCTGGAACAACGTGTAGGCAACATCACGTTCAAAAGTCTCCATTTTGCCAAGAATCGTGTAGTTGAGCTTGCATACTTTGCAAATGTCGTAGCTGGGAGTGAAATGGGGATTTCGGTAGCTAGAATTTGTAACTTCTCCATTCACCACGTAACGGATAAACTCTTCAAAGGTCACATCGTGACCACAACTAAGGGATTTAGCAGTTTTCATTGGTCTGAAGTTGGAAATAATATGCTTGCCAACTTTTGACCAAAAAAACGGATTTGGAGCTAAAAACTTGTCTACGTAGCCGGACAGAAGTCTTGTGAATGGATCTCTGACGAATAAAAATGCCGTTGTGTTGTGGAGAAAGGCTACAGTTGATGACAAGGTGAGGGGAAGGATGTCTTTCAAGAAATTTCGGTCGGCGTGTAAAGCATCGCTTATTGGAATTGTGTATGGATTCTTCACCGAGTGGTATTTTCTCAAACCTACTAATATCCTCTTGAAAAAAGTGGATCCAGATTTGAGATTAGGACAGTAAAGATAATTGTTTTCTCTGTCAATCTCAATACGGCTGTATGCATATTTGTCAGTAGAGAGACCAGACATATTGCCATCTTGACCTTGACATACTTTCCGCATGTGCTGGAGACGAGCAGTGTGGTCGAGGTGAATCTGCGTCATGTTGAAAAAGCCAGAGTTGGTGCTGACAAGTACAGACTTGCTTTTCTGTGGAGATAGAAAGAAAAGGTGTGTTTACATTCACTGTGCGGGAAACCAACAATGGCATCATACTTGTACAGCTTGATCTTCTCGACAAGTACCTTTGGGTAGTTTTCATTTTCCAATTATTGGAGTACGATGGCAATGGCAATGATTCTTCTTCTTCTTTCGTTCGCTTGGAATATGTCTATATCTGCAATGTCGTCTCTTGCATGAATTGCAAGCAGAGGCCACACCCAGCCAAGAGCACCACAATAAATTCCAAAGCAAAGCTGTTGCAGATCTTCAATAACAGCTGGACCTTAGGCAGTGTTCCACAAGCCTGGAGAGAAGCAATCATGATACCCCTCCTAAAATCAGGGAAAGATTGTTCCATTGCCTCTAGCTACAGACCAATTAGCCTCACCAGCTGTCTCTGCAAAACTCTGGAGTGCATCATCAATCACAGACTGCAAGTGGTACATTGAAAGTAAAAACATCCTTGTGCCACAGCAGGCTGGCTTTAGGCAGTGCTACTCTACGGAAGATCAGACAACCTACCTCTCTCAAGAAATTGAGGATGCATTCCAAGAGAAGAAGCTGGTGCTTGCGGCATGGATAGATCTGAAGAAAGCCCTTTGACAAAGTCTGGAAAGAAGGTCTGATGAGAAGAAACTGAGAAACTGCGAAGTCAATTGGAAGAATGTACAAATGGGTGAAAGCATACGTGCACAAAAGAAGAGCCCGAGTACAGATAGAGGGACTCAAGAGCAAGAAAGTACTACTGCGTCACAGTGTTCCCCAGGGTGGAGGATGTCCCCCACACTTTTTCTAATCTTCATCAATGATCTTGTTGCTAATCTACCGCATGGAATTAAAGCGGCAATGTACCCCGATGACCTGGTTTTATGGAGCACAAATGAACATGCATCAGTGGCCACCAGATTACTACAAAGAGCTGTAGATACATTTGCTGCATGGGCAAATATATGGTGTGTCAGCATAAACACTGACAAGTGCAGCACCACCATATTTACCCTCTCTCCAAAACAAAAGGGAGGGATCATCCAGATAAATGGAACACCTCTAAGAGAAGATAAAGAACCAACATACCTTGGAGTAACATTTGATGGCAGGCTGACATGGAGAAAGCAACATTGTGGCGAAACGCCAGTGGCTCATGTTCTCATGCCTTCTTTGATTTTGGGAAAACAGGGGGAAACGGCTTTCGGAAGCTCTCAGTTCTCTTGTTCGCTCAATCATGAAATATAGTTCTTTGGGGTTACCTTCATAACACAATCTTTATATGGAGCAAGTAGATATAGGTCTTTTCTTTCGGGTAGACCCGATGGAGCGCCCTGCGCCAAATGTGCACTGGTGCGGCTTCTGGAGGATTCATGTCCGTTTCTACTGATCGCCATCCACGGCCGAATGTCAAGAGTTCAAGTTAAAGATTGAGACATTTTAAAGGTTTCCTACTGGTGGAATGAAAAGGTAAACTTGGGGTTTTCTTTGGTCCAGCCAAAACTTGGCCTATAAATATCTATTGTCTTAACGACTGAGAGGATATGGCGAAACAGCAGTCTTGCCATATTGGAAAGGGGGTGACCGTTAGCAAATCTGGCTACGCGTCTTGATCTTGGCATGGCAAGGGAACAAATCTGAAGAATAAATAGTTACCAAATGATATCGCTTGTTCTGGGCAGCCGATAGACGAGTGCTATCTTCTTCCTACGGCTTACCGTTACTTAGTAGCATCTCTCATTTAAATATAAGCACATTAGATAGCTACGGTGTGCTGGAAGGAGGGAAGGGCTCCTTGGGGGAGGGGTCCACCAATCTATGATCTATTTCTTGAGCCGGGAAA
>JACEFZ010016473.1:10000-23412 GCA_014155875.1 Cepaea nemoralis | reverse complement strand
GTGGGGCATAATGGTTGTCGACCCTGCTGAAGAGGATAGCCTACTTGATCGCATTGTTTAATTGACAAAAGGGGTGAAGCCACAGTTCAGAGGTGCCCGACCAGGGGTGAAGCCACAGTTCAGAGGTGCCCGACCAGGGGTGAAGCCATCACGCGGCTGAAGCCAGATCCTGAAGCCAAAGATTTTACGGGACGAAAAGCAGAAGTAATTGTTACGCCCCTCGTTTGAGAGAACTTTGCAAGGACAGGACACCAGTCAAGTACAGTTTGAATACGCCTTGCGTTGTGAGTTGTATCCTTACCTAAAAAGGTATATTAATTATAGATAACTATATTGTATTTGTGAAATTGTTTCTATTAAGTGAAGTTATATAACAAAAATATTTCAGCAGGGCAGAGGAAGAGGTTTTCAAACAGCAAAGCATAGCTGTTGACATTGATAAGTTTAGTGGGCAAGCATAGTGTTTAAGATTGCATACAGAAGAATAATTATGAGTCACCTTCATGCAGAATTAAGACGCGTAAGTACTTGGTTGGGAGAGTTAAACGTGGCAGTTAGTGAGGTAGAGAATTTTGTGGAAACGTTACGGAGAAGAACGAATGGGCAAGAAACTTATAGATTTAAGGTAGACTGCAATAGAGTAGTAAAGAATAATAGGAGACAGCCAGTACTTAATAAAGACAGAAGACAATATGATTCTGCTTATGCAGTTGGTTACGACGAACCAAGACCCGATGTTTATATGGTAAAAGGCGGTGAAAGGACGCGTAATTGCGAAATGTCGGACTGGTATAAGTGTCATAGGTTCAGGAATGGCCCTCAGAGAAACTTTTCCAGGAAACAATGGAATTGGCCATCCAATAGTATCACTGCTAGAAAAATACGGGACGACTGGTTTGATCAAAGACGGAGACAGTATCTAAAGTCAGGGTCGAAGGACAGGGTAGAACACATAAATAGAAATTCAACTGCTCCTAAGGTGGTTGCGAATGTGACTGTTAGACAGGAAAAGAACAAGTCGGTACTGATAAAGAAACAGGACCAAGAGACACAGACGCAGACAGTCAGTAATGTGGAGAAGAGTACGCAGACACAGATTGATACTGTGGAGAGGACAACTCAAGTACAGCCTTTTAAGAAAATAGAAAATCGGATGCAGACTATCAAGACGGTAGAAGAAGTTACAGAATCACCGCGGGTGAAAGTAGAAAAGAGAGACACCTTTAAATTTAAGAAAGACAGACAGACTTAAACCAAGGACGTCAAAAGACAGCTGAGGAAAAGTACTAGGGAGAGGAATATAAATAGTCTGATAGTCAATAGGAGTAAGACTAATATGTCAGTTTCCTCAGGTAAAGACTTTGAAGTTGTCCCAAACCGGAGCATGAGGGACGGAGCTGTAGATAAGAAGAAGGTCAGACGTTTTAGTGACGACCATAGGGATAGTATCGCCATGTCTGCAGTCAAATATAATAAGCCTGATGAGAGAACTATCATCAGTGAATCTTCTGAAGACGAGATGGGGAAATATAAGCGATATATAACTTATACAGAAAACAGTGAGCAGACCGACGCAGTAAAGACAGGAGTAACAAATAAAGGGAACAGAAAGAAAGCACTTAAGAAGAAGAATAGTCATAGACAGATAGCAGAAATTTACTCGACTACGGAAGATGACATACGAAAAATCAGAGAATATATGACCTTAAGACCTGAGTACTTTAGTGACTGTCTAACAGTTATGGATACTGAAGATGAGATAGTTGAAGAGAGACACACACTAGCAGTAGGAGACAATGAAATATTTGGGTTGGATGCGCTCTATGGCTGTTAGAATTCCGAGGGTGAGAAAGGGCATTGTTTTGGCTTACGAGATGAATTGCGGTTTGAGCATATACATATGTTCTGTCTAAAATAGGCAGATGAATGTTTTTGGTGTAGCATCACAATATATGGTGCAGGGCAGGCAATAGTGTTATTGTGGATAGAGAGTCACAGCAAGTGATAGATAATTTTAAAGCTAAAGCTGGTGAGTGATGGAATATTCTACGTGGATACGTTATAAAGAATATCTTGTGTTTAGTTGTGGTGCGGGGAGAGTAGACAATGTGGAAATTGAAATGTCCCTTGTCCGGAATGGCCGGATAGACTGGGTTGATCACGTTGAGTAAAGTAGAATAGACTCAACACAGAATTTGCACGGAGAGAGATAAACTAATTATGAATGCTCGTAAAAGAGTGGACGTGTTGTTTGAGAGGGCTTGACTCAGAGCTTTTGGAAGAGTAACTGGAGTATGAAAATGCTATGACGTGATGTCTGAGATAGTTTCACTTGTTAGTTTGAGAAGCAGGTATAGTAACATTTGCAGATGAACTGAGCGTGTCCGGTAAGGAGATGTAGATTGAGGAGGAATTTAGTACCCTGTGTAAAATAGCCAGCTGAGCGTGAAAGAGTATTAAGAGTAGAAGACTGTGGAAGCCGATGCTTGAAGAATGGGAGTTCTTGGTGAGGGGGATGAAGTAACTAAGTGATAGTTGTGGAGAAAGAGGAGGCGACTAAATCTGATAAAGTTGTTGTGAAAGAGAGTTGATAGTTATGGTTAGTGTGTAAAAGAGGGAACCTTTGAAAAGCATGGATAGAACGATGTTAGGTGATTAGTAGTAGCGCATACATGTACGGAACGTTTGGTCTATCCTAGACTTGAAGTGGTGTGAAGAGAGATTGTGTCACTGTCTGTGGAAGAAAAAGTGATCGATACGCTTAGGCTGCGCTGAATAATTGGCAGAATGTTGAATTGGTGTCTAATTTGTTTTCTTGGAAGTAATAGTATAGGCACGTAAGGTTGTCGTGATATAAGAATAATGACGAGAACGAGGTTGTCTGTACACAGTGAGTGGTCAGTGCATATGAGAAGCATAAAGTACGACTGCCGTCCGAATATGTGAAGAGTTGCTGACTAGTGATGCTGATAAAGCATACTGGTGATTTCGTGGAGGACAGAGTAACTGAGTACGCGAAAGTTGGGAGGTAGAAAGAAGATGATTGGAAATATCCGATGTCTTTTATTTAGAATGTGTGATGTTAGACAGAATTAATGAAAAATTCTATGACAGGGTGACAGAAAAGGAATTAACGTTTTGGATATCGTTTTATAAAACAGACTCAATATCGTTGGCAGAGACATGTCGAAGCAAGAATGCCTGATACAGTTTGTGAGAGTTAAGAGGGAGTTGAGTGTAACCCTGGCTTGTTGTGGTGAGATGTTGGAAATTAGTGATGCGGGAGAATCAAACGTTAGTTGCGTCGTGTGGACGAGAAACTTAAAAGTAGAATTAGTTCTTGGTACAAATCAAATTCAGGGGAAACAACTAGATTAGGAAATGGCTGTGCTGAGTTGCAGTTTCCCTTGGTGAGTAGATGAGTCGTGGTGTGCTGAAATAGCCACACTACTTGGAAAATGGAGCAATTTGTGCTGTAGTTAACAGCAATTGCTTGTGGTGTTGCTATGATTTAGTTTTGTAATGTACGGAATATTATGAAGGGGGATAATCAACGCAAAGTTAACCCTTCTCTTTAGCGAGAAGACAGTTGGTTTTAATTGAATATGATCTTTCAATGCATCATGTATAGTATGTTATATTATTTTTGATTAACTTGGTTCTGTAAAACGATTACCATTTGATTTTAGAATAGGATTGTTGTGTTTTCAGTCTTTTCCGTACAAACTACTGGTCCGTAAAAGAGACCAGTAGTGTTAGATAACACTAGATAATTTTCTTTTAATTTAAATTGATGCTTGTTTCATTGTGAAAATGTTGGGGATAAACATTGCATAGAAAATGTTGGGGGGGGGGGGGGGGGGGAAGATATCCTGTTTTAATTTGGATTGCCCATAATTGTAGTTTGCAGTTGAATTGCCTTGTTTAATTTTTGATCAATTGTTTTAACTTGTAATTATTAGACAGTTGTTATATTGCTATTTATGATAAAGTTTGTTAAAAAGTTGATTTAGACTAGCTCTAATAGGACACTACATTCAGATAAAGAGAGACATATCACCTTGTTAATTGTAAGATTACCATGGGGTGAGCACCATGTGCTTGCTAGTTTTGAGAAGAAGTAGACGTGGGTAACGCTTATAATAAGTGCTGCGCCAGACAGCGTTAATGTGTAAATAGTAAATCATGAATTGAATGCCATGTTTTAGTCCGAAGAGTAATTATATACTATGGACATTAGTACAATAGTTGGGGAATTAGATGATAAATAGTGAATTACAAAGGGATATAGTTGACATGGAAATGGCTGCGGGTGTCAGCAACGATTGGAATAAACATGGACTGAGAGCCATGGGGGGTGGATTAATAATATATGAATTACGAATGTTATTTTTCGTGCAGTGATTGCAGCATGGGACGAGATGAATATAGTTTGAATGACAAAGAATAGAAGTTAAGTTCACAGTAAGTGAACAGCGTAATAATGGAATGTCTATAATAGATAGACAGAGATAAGATAGGTTAGAAGGTCACAGACATGAGTTCAGTGGTGGTATTTTGGTTGCTGTTGATAACGGCATGAAGTGACATGTGGAGGTTTTAGGAAGTATTGTCTATAACAAATGGACATTATTAGTAGTAGTGAGTTGCTGAGGCTTTCGCCGAGATTAATAGGGAACCTGATACGAAGCATCCCTGAAGTATGTAAGGGTCAGAGATTTAGATATGTAGGTGATGTTTATAATGTTGGAGGAGGTTTTGAGTAGTGGGACCCATGGTGGACCTTTTGATTTGGGCCCTCCGGATATGTTTTGTGGTAACGTTCAGAGCCATAGTGTCAGTACTGTCTAGGGGTGAATAATACTTTTGATGTTTGATGCTGGGGAGATTAAATAATTAGGTGAAATTAGTGGTATAATTGAATTGTAAAAGATATGTAACTGTTTAGACTTTACTGCATAAAGTCTCAGGGTAACATGGGGGGGGGGGGAAGGTAAATGTGAGTATGGTTTTGTGAGGAAGAGTTCTTGTTCTTTGATTCTCCGGTGGCCACCGATTCTTTATCTTCCTATCGTGTGATTAGTACGAGTGTTTTCAAGTTGGTTGAATGCGGAATTAGTAATGCTGACGTACTAAATTGTTGGCATAGACTTGTGGGTGTTGATGATAGAGAGGAGTGTATAAGAGTTCTGGTCTAGATTTTAGTTGAGACACCTTTAAATTGTTCAGTGTAAAATACATGTAAACGGATTGCTAATGGTTTGAAGAGGAAGTAATTTTGTGAGGGCCTTTACTTAAGTGTTTTGGAAAGTCATAGAATTTGGAGTAAGACTTTTTGGGGAAAAGTCTTGTTGATGGTAGAGAAGATTGTAACAGAGCACCATCTCTGTTAAGGAGTTAAGGAGTTAATGAGTGGTGTGCAAAGGGGAAAAAGACTAGTACAAGGCACGGCTGAGCATCCCATTGGGATGTAACTAGGGACGCTCAAGCCGTGACGCCTCCCCCGATGTGTCTCCACCTTGCCGTGGTGGGGGAGCTTGCGTGTCCCATCGACCCCATGTGCTTACCGATGGGTGAAAAAACTACATATCGGACAGCATATGGGATAGGGACCAGACTAAGAGAGACACAACCTGCTGCTCTGCAGGTGACTGAGGATAGCAGTCAAAAGTTTAAAAAGGTGCACGAAGGCACGAAGGCAGACGCTCTTGGTCTGGACAAAACTCTTAAGGCTCCCTGTCGAGGGCTGTGGCTGAACGCCTCTAAGCCACAAACCCTCACATCTGAGAGCCAGGCCGATACCCGCCTACCGAAAAATAGAAGCGTGATACTGAGCAAGCTACATGCTCAGTTCTATTACATGTTCGAAGGCTCTCAGCTGGGGAATATGAGAGATTCCCGGATGATAGGGCCAGGCCGTTCCTCGTCCACTGCTGCACGAAGGTAAGGTGCTGAGCCGGCAGCACATGTAGCCTACCTGGTGAGCGAGTACGAAAAGTCAGAAAAGTGCCCCAGTCGAAGGAAATGGCTACGAAAACTGTCTGTATCCAGCTAACAGAGTATAGACAAAAGTGGAAGAACGTCTCAATGACGCAAAATGGAACGCACGGCGAGCGGACCTATTGCGTGGTCTGAAGTCAAAATAAAAAGCTTACCGAGTGGATGTCGCTCGCAGTCTGACCGCTCCTGGTGTGTGTTTGAGCTATCAGCGGCAAACGGGTTGCCCAACACATGGAAGTGAGGAACTAAAGCAGCCATGAGCAGGACGTGGCAACTCCTCGGGTGAGCCCAGTCTCAGAGCAATATGTGCCGGCTCTGCAATTATGGAAGCCTCCTTGGATAGCAAGGGAATGCCCAAGGTCTGCCCCTGCCTTCCCTTGAGGGCCGACCTCGATGTCGCTGATCGTTCTATCTTGACCAGCTGAGATGTTGGCGACATCACAACAGTCTTACGTGCTACGAAACCAGAGGAAGGCTAACCTCATTAAAAAATGCCCGCCGGAAGTCGGAAGTGTCGGCCTACGGGTGGCAAACTAAAATTGACACTACGCAATTACGTCCGAGTGAATTGTCTCGTCCGATTGTCTCTTGTGCTAGGAACAGCTCTGACTACCTAGTTTCCGAATGCCGCTCTTGTTCGGAACAGCTCTGACTAGGTAGTTTCCGAATGTCCGACGTGTCTGGAACAGCTCTGACGGACACAACGACAAGCACATGTCCAAAAAACTCGCTTAGTGGATACTGACTGCAGACCAGCTTGGTTTGTGCGGGAAAGGCTCGGGGTGAACGAAATGCCCAATACATTGAAGTGAGGAATTAAAGCAGCCATGAGCAGGACGTGACGATTCCCTCTGTGTGCCCAGTACCAGGGCGCTATGTGCCGGCCCTGCAATTATGGAAGCCACCCAGGATGGCGGAAAATGCTATGGACTGTCCCTGCCTTCATTTGAGGGATGACCGTGCAGTCTCCGACTCTTCCAACTTTACCAGCTGGGAGGTGGACAATACCACAAAAGTGAGAGTCTCCCAGGATTGCTAACCTGGTCAAAAATGCACGCAAAAGTCGGATGTGTTGGCCTGAGGGTTTCGACCCGAAGGTGCCTAACCAGACACACCGCAATCACATCTGAAAAAATCACTCCGGATGAACGCAAAGAAGAAGAAGAAGAAGCCGTGACGCAGGGGGTAGAGATTAGTCAGTTACCATCTGGACTATGAATGAGTAACACCGACTGTAACAACATTCGTCCATAAAGTCATTGTGTGATGTTTTTATTCTACAAATGTATTCAATCAAATAAACATATAAACTACAGTCAAGACTTTGTCTCTGCTCCATCACATCAGTACTGTTACACTAGTAAAATTCGGTAAGGGGTGGTTAGCGGTTATTTGTGATCTGTAGAGTGTCGTAATGGCCTATACACTATCTCACACATGATTCAAATGAAAACATTAAAAGGTAAAGATGGCCGGTATTATCGGATGTAGCAATTATGGCTTAGTGAAATTCGTTGGTAAGGGGTTTGTGAGTGGAGGAAGGCTAGATAGGTACTTATGATCATTGTTAAGGGTGGTCGAGTGGGGCGGCGGTAAATAAATACGTCCGCTCCTTAATAATAGCCCGAGGGTAAGGCTCATATTAAAGTCTAAAGGTTTAACTCATAGGTGGCTGATCTGAGGGTGACCACTTGGGTGACTCATCACGGGGCTATGTCGGTGGGGGTGAACATAGTGAACGTGTTCAGACATGTCTTTAGGGAAAACCGGAGGATGACTAAGAGCGTACTGACTGCATAACGATACACATGGGTAATTGTCACATCGGATCAAGTATGGCGCTGCTTCCGGTCGCATTGTAATGACTACAACCAGACAATGTGCTCACTGGCTAAAGCCGGTCAAAGATGGCGTCGCATCCGATCACACGTGGTGATGGCAAAAACAGACCACGTGACTAAAGCTGCTCAAAGATGGCGATGCAACCGATCACATTTAGGTAATGGTCACACTCGGATCAAATATGACTCTGCTTCCGTTCGCTTGTGTAGTGGCTACAACCAGACCACGTGCTCACTGGTTAGGAGTGGTCAAAGATGGCGACGCATCCGGTCACATGTGGCAATGGCAAAACCAGACCACGTGGCTAAACCCGCTCAAATATGCCGCTGTATCCGGTACACAAGGGTAATGGTTACATCCGATGAAATATGGCGCTGCTTCCGTTCGCATGTGTAATGACTACAAACAAACCACGTGTTCACTGGCTATAAGTGGTCAACGATTGCGTCGCATCCGATCACACGTGGTAATGGATGCCACATGGCGTTTAGACAGAATGACGTCATCGGAATAGGCGGTGGAAAATCATATACGGAATTTCCCATTCAGACACTAAAGTGGACGTCAACAAAGGAATCCAAGGAGAATGTGGAGAACGTAATTGGACAGCAACGTGAGACGCTGTGATTGTGCTTTTCGAACAAGGACGTGTTTTCCAAAGGATCTGTGTGAGGTGACCTCTGGACGCGATGATATGAGCGTGAGGTAGCTCTGAGTCAGGAGAGGGATCTGTTGATGATGACACTGCAGTGAAGTAACCGGGCGGAAAAACCTAGAGTGGAATTACAGCTTAAATGGAATCAGTGGATCAGGGCGTCAAGCAGAGCGCAGTAGACTGGACACTCATCGGTGGATTAGTAAAGTAGGTGCCGACCCCGTCTATAGGGGTCAACCTACAGGTCTGCGTGAGTTTAATGTTCACATGTCTGCTACGGAATAAACTTCTGGTAGCGCTTTGATATCTTGACTTTTGCCGTTGATTGTCATTGTATTCAAGGTAAGGACGCAAGTTTAATTCCTCGTCCTTCGTTGCTGTTTTGCATTATTACGAGTTGATACCTCGACGGTTGCCGGTGTAGGCACATCGAGGCATATGATCCCGGACGAGCCCCCATATGCCTCGATGTGCCTACACCGGCAACCGTAGAGGTATCAACTCGTAATAATGCAAAACAGCAACATAGGACGAGGAATTAAACTTGCGTCCTTACCTTGAATACAATGACAGTCAACGGCAAAAGTCAAGATATCAAAGCGCTACCAGAAGTTTAATCCGTAGCAGACATGTGAACATTAAACTCACGCAGACCTGTAGGTTGACCCCTATAGACGGGGTCGGCACCTACTTTACTAATCCACCGATGAGTGTCCAGTCTACTGCGCTCTGCTTGACGCCCTGATCCACTGATTCCATTTAAGCTGTAATTCCACTCTAGGTTTTTCCGCCGGTTACTTCACTGCAGTGTCATCATCAACAGATCCCACTCCTGACTCAGAGCTACCTCACGCTCATATTATCGCGTCCAGAGGTCACCTCACACAGATCCTTTGGAAAACACGTCCTTGTTCGAAAAGCACAATCACAGCGTCTCCCGTTGCTGTCCAATTACGTTCTCCACATTCTCCTTGGATTCCTTTGTTGACGTCCACTTTAGTGTCTGAATGGGAAATTCCGTATATGATTTTCCACCGCCTATTCCGATGACGTCATTCTGTCTAAACGCCATGTGGCAATGGAGAAACCAGACCACGTGGGTAAAACCGATCAAAGATGTCGTTGTATCCGGTAACGTGTCTTATGGGATACAACCGAAACACGTGACTAATGACTCAAACGGTCAAAGATGGAGTCGCACCCGATCACATGACCAGACAGTGTATAGTATTCTATTGAGTCTTTCTACATCAACAAATAGCATGTATAAGAACGGCCAGCAGGCGTCGAATAGAAGTACCGGTCTCTGTGAGCAGCAACCAGATCAACATGTGGCAAGCCGCTAATGGAAATTGGCTTTTTGATAAATCTTTCACAGTTTCGATGTGGTTCTCCAAGTAGGCATACAGTTAACCTAACATACTAGTATAATAAAGGGATATATAGTGCTAGATGCATATAACTGAAGAGACAAGACATTTCTTCATATTATGGTAGGCTGGGACCACATGAAATACACCTGGCATTCGAACTTTTAAACACAGCGCTATGGTGGTATCGTAATAATATAGGTAGTAGTGTGTAGTCGTAAGGGAAGTAAAAGTACTACAGGGTCTACATACATATTATCGATAGAAATATGTGGAGTGCGTAACAGAAAGTGCATGGAAGATCCATAGCTATTATCTGTAATATGCATTCCTATAATGCTGTTAAAGTACCTTATTCTTAGCTGTTTTACAGATGCCGAGGCCCACGAAAATCTAATTAGCAAACTGTGGACCATACTAAGAGCTGAACCATACAGCTACTGAATGGCGTGTCTTAATGTCCCACAAAATCAAGAAGCCGAGAATCCATTCAGTCATTCTTGTGATTATGGTGAGCGTGGTAGTTTTGCGGACCTAGTAACCGTTCGACTGAGGGATGTTCTACAACAGAACTTCACCAAAGAAGAAATCATCACATTAACCCTGAATAGAATTGAGGAGTGCATCCTTGACTATAATCGACAACAGGATACTCCAGAACCATCCTCACCAAACGTCGAGCGAACATCGTCGCTGGCATCCTTAACCTTTAGTCAATCCACACTAGCGGACGAGTATTTAAACACCTACATAAAAACAAGATGGGTGTAATATACTTACAGTCATGTCTTCAATAGCTGACCAGTCCTCAATACGAAGAAAACTACAATGGGTTTGAGGAGACTGTTTATGTATATCACTGTTATTCTGACTTCACAGACTGTCGCTCACAGTGACTACAACGCAAGTAACACGGCAAACTCTATGCTATCTATTTCATCATGGTTAGACGTCATAAGTCGAACATGACCCGCATGCCCCAATCCAGCTCAAACATACAACGGGTCAACGAGCAGGTAGTAGAACGCTTAGTCGCGCCATACGGACAACCGCGTAATCTGAACCGCTTGACCTAAGAAACTGGCTGAAACTGGTTTTACGCATTGCTCAAAAACTTGTATATAAACCCGAGGCTGGTAACACTCAAGTTTTAGTGATCCGAAGATTACTACAGACCTCAAAACTGTGCCTGCTAACTGGGTCTACATGACTCGTAGTGGTGAGACTATTAGACCAGTGGGCGGTGGTGATAAGGCCATGTTTGTATCATCCAACAGAGGAACGAGCACGTTACACATCCGGAGATTCTACGGTGAATCCGAGAACAAGTTCCCTACTAAGACGGGTATGGCAATTATTCGGCAAGAATATAAACAAATGATCGTAATGCATCGCGAGATCCTAGCTGACTTTGACAGACTCAACCAAGTTAACCAAGCCAGTAACGAAGTCAAACAAGACACTAACAGAGGCAAGCAAGTCAGTAACCAAAACATTCAAGTCAGAGCTCATGTCAAACAAGGCACTAACAGACGCAAGCAAGTCCAAAACACTCAAGTCAGTGCGCACGTTAAACAAGGGACTAACCGAAACCACCAAGTAGACGCATACTATACCACCAGTTTTCAACCCAGCTACAGTCAGATGTGTGATGACCCCAGCAACCAAATGTCGGATGAGCCCAATAGCCAGCTGTTTGATGTGCAACAAGACACCAACCGAAGCAATCAAGTCCAAAACACTCAAGTCAGTGCTCAAGTTAAACAAGGGACTAACCGAAACCACCAGGCAGACACATACTATACCGACAGTTTTCAACCCAGCTACAGTCAGATGTGTGAAGACCCCTGCAACCAGATATGTAATGAGCCCAATAGCCAGCTGTGACAGGATGCGGCGCCATCTTTGACCACTCGTAACCAGTGAGCACGTGGTCTGGTTGTAGCCATTACACAAGCGACAGGAAGCAGAGCCATATTTGATCCGATGTGACCATTAACCAAGTGTGATTGGATGCGACGCCATCTTTGACCAGCTTTAGCCAGTGAGCACATGGTCTGGTTGTAGTCATTACAATGCAACCGGAAGCAGCGCCATACTTGATCCGATGTGACCATTACCCATGTGTATCGTTATGCGGTCAGTACGCTCTGAGTAGTCCTCCGGTTTTTCCTAATGACATGTCTGAACACGTTCGCTATATTCACCCCCACCGACATAGCCCCATGATGAGTCACCAAGGCGGTCACCCTCAGATCAGCCACCTATGAGTTCAACATTTAGACTTTAATATGAACCTTACCCACGGGCTATTATTAAGGAGCAGACGTATTTATTTTCCGCCGCTCCACTCGACCACCCTTAACAATGAACAGAAGTACCTATGTAGCTCTTCCTCCACTCACAAATCCCTTACCAACGAATTTCACTACGCCATACTCGCTACATCAGATAATACCGGCCATCATTACCTTTTTAATGTTTTCATTTGAATCCTGTGTGATGACAGTGTATAGCCCATTACCACACTTTACATATCACTAATAACCGCTACCCACCCCTTACCGAATTTTACCAGGCTATACCCGCTAACATCAATAATATCGGCAATTTTTACGTTTTTAAGGGTTTCATTTGTAACCTGTGTGATGATAGTGTATAGGCCACTACGACACTCTACATACCACAAATTCCCGCTACCCACACCTTACCAATGAATTTCACTAAGCTACACCGGCTGCAATCACTTTTATCGG
Organism: Cepaea nemoralis; assembly: GCA_014155875.1. Lineage (NCBI taxonomy): Eukaryota > Metazoa > Mollusca > Gastropoda > Stylommatophora > Helicidae > Cepaea > Cepaea nemoralis. The sequence goes on along the minus strand of JACEFZ010016473.1, from coordinate 10,789 downwards.
TCATTTTTACCTTTTTAAGGTTTTCACTTGAAGCCGTGTGATGATAGTGTATAGGCCACTACGACACTCTACATACCACTAATAACTGCTACCCATCCCTTACTAATGAATTTCACTACGATACACACAATAAAATCAATAATATCGGTCATCTTTACTTTTTAAGGTGTTCACTTGTAACCTGTATGATGATAGTGTATAGGCTACTATCACACTATACGGACCATTAATAACCACTACCCACCCCTTACCAACGAATTTCACTAAGCTATACCCGCTACAATCAATTATATCGACCATTTTTACTTTCAAAGGTTTACATTCTCCACATGTATGATGATAGTGTATAGGCCACTACGACACACTAAATCATATACCTGCTATATTTACATGCTTACCTATTATGATTTTCATATGACACCTGTCATGGCTCGAGGATCGAACCACCTAGCCCTACCCCACATGCCGACACCCGTGCCCCACCCCTGAACCCCCATCTCCACGCCGGCCCGCCCCTAGACCACCCCGAGGAAATGCACTGTAACCCTATGCCTTACACAACACCAATGGAATGATGATAGTACTTTAGCCCAGCCCAATACAGATAAAGAAAGAAGACGAATAAAAAAAAACAGAAACCGAGGAGGAAGAGTACTGTATCTTAACGGCATCACTAGTATGATGATAGATTTTTAAAGCCCCGGCCCGCGACAATCAATAATATCAGTAATTATTACATTTTTAAATACATAAAATTTTCACAATAAGATAAATAACAGTGCAAAAATA
>JACEFZ010016473.1:0-5000 GCA_014155875.1 Cepaea nemoralis | reverse complement strand
CTTGCTCAGACAACATCATAGAATGCACCGTACCAAATTGTGCAATGAGCGATCACTACCCAATATGCTGCACGTGGTCTAAAAAAGGAATTAAAACTCCTAAACATAAACACATAAGTGTAAAATATAGAAGTTACAAAAATTTCAACCAAAACGCATTTTTACAGGACTTGCTCAGTTCACCTCTAGACAATGTTTATCAGTTTCCTGACCCGGATGATGCTCTGGAATTCTGGATGAAAACCTTTATTGATGTTTTTGATAGACATGTGCCAGTCAAGGAAGTTCGAGTAAAATACCACGTCAAGCCACCTTGGATCACCCAGGAAATACTTGAAACTATGAGAGACAGAGATAAAGCACATTAAAAGCGGGATCTCAGTGCATACCGTACTCTTAGAAACAAAGTTCAATATAGCATACGACGGGAAAAGACAAACTACTTTAAGAACTTAATAATGGATAAAATAAATAGTAAGGATATATGGAAGGCAATTAACACCTTGACAAACAAGTATAACTTCCGAAATTCTTTACCATCAAATCATATTACATGCGACCAATTCAGTAATTTTTTTTCAAACTGACATAGACCAGTTGAAGGCTTCAATACCTAATTCTCCTTGCAACTTATCTTTATTGTCATCGTTTTGCGAGAATAGATGCTCCCGCGATATTCTTTCCGACATACCGCTAATGACAATCACTGAAGTATTCACTTACCTCAGTAACCTAAAAAACACAATCTCATCTGGGTTAGATGGAATCAGCAACCGGATTCTCCGTTGTGCTGCGCCAGTGATTTGTACATCACTAACCTATGTATATAATCAGTGTCTAACCAAAGGCTACTGTCCATCAGCTCTCAAAATCGCTAAAGTGTACCCTCTTCTTAAATCTGGTTCATTGGACAATGGTCTCCCGAACAATTACAGACCCATTTTCTTACTATCATCACTATCTAAGCCACTAGAAAAACACATCCATAAAGTAACATTACAGTATCTAGTTCGCAACAAGCTTATTGTTGACAGCCAATCAGGATTTCGACCAAAATATTCTTGCCATACGGCCCTAACAAACATGATAGAAAATTGGCACCAGAATATAAACAACAACAGTCTATGTGGAACTGTGTTTATTGATTTCAAGAAAGCATTTGATATGATAGACCATGTTATTTTAATTAAAAAACTCGAGACAATGAAAATTGGAATTAATGTAGTCACTCTAATATCATCTTTTCTATCAAACAGAAAGCAAGTAGTATCACACAATAAATCTCTGTCTCAAACCACTACCTTCAATATTGGAGTACCGCAAGGCTCTATTCTTGGCCCTCTATTATTTGCCATATATATTAACGATCTACCTTTGCATCTTTCGTCGTCCTGCGATCTATTTGCAGATGACTGTACGGTGTACACAAACGCTGAAAACTGTATTTTACTGGAGTCGTCTTTACAACAAGAATTAAATAATGTAGTTAAGTGGAGCTATTCAAACCGTATGCAAATTAACATCACTAAAACAAAAGCACTGTTATTAACAACCAGACAAAGACTTCAGACTCTAAGCCCACACACATCACTTCAACTTCACATCGATAACATGCCAGTAGAAAGTGTAATTGAGCACACAACATTAGGCCTAATCATTGATAGAAACCTAACCTTTAATTCCCATGTTCAAGCGCTCATTAAACAAACAGCGAAAAAAGTCTATCAACTCGCCAAGATTAAAACCTTCCTTGATGAGGACACAAGGAAACTATTCTATACTTCTCATATACAGACACACTTTGACTACTGCTCTACAATCTGGGACGGTTGTTCTAATTCAAACACCAAGCGACTTTACTCACTCCAGAAACGGGCCATGAGTCTAATTTATAGCAAACATTTATCTGACAATCCTAGCCTGTATAAACGCCTTCAGTTACTACCATTCCGCAAACGCCTGCTTTTCAATAAAGCTAAACTAATTCACAAAATCATGCAAAAGAATGCCCCAAATTACCTTTGGCCTTTGTTTAAATATAATGCTAGACACAGTAAACGTTTAAATATACTACAAATTCCGAAGCCTAGGATTGACTTATACAAAACAAGCTTAACGTACTCTGCATCTCAGCTGTGGAACAATCTTCCACAAGAAATCAAAGACATCACCAATCCCTATTCATATAATCGCAAATTATTCGAACACTATCTCAATACGGATTACCTTCCCCCTTAATAATTGAGATAATAATAATAATAACAAAACCCTAGTATAACAGCCAATCACCTTTTTGTAGGCCAGTATATTCCACATGGCTAATAACAAGTGTCAGACCATTATCTAATATTACTGTGTCGTGTAGTTTTGATGTTTGCATTTTGCCCATGCCTTTATAATGCATATCTTTTATATTGTTACTGTTCTTTGTTAGCCTTGAATGATGTGTGAATGAAATAATGTATGAAAGAGAGTGATAGAAGGGCAGAATGTTAGACGGGCCTGCGTGCCCAATTCTTAACCCTTTGAAAATAAAGTTTGTTCGTTCGTTCGTTCGTTCTTCTTCTTCTTCTTCTTCTTCTTCTTCTTCTTCTTCTTCTTCTTCTTCTTCTTCTTCTTCTTCTTCTTCTTCTTCTTCTTCTTCTTCTTCTTCTTCTTCTTCATCATCCTCACCTTCTTCTTCATTTTCGTCATCATCATCATCATCATCATCATCATCATCATCATCATCATCATCATCATCATCATCATCATCATCATCATCATCATCATCATATCATCATCATCATCATCATCATCATCATCATCATCATCATCATATTCTTCGTCTTCTTCGTATTCCCATGCTACTTCAATTAGCGTATGTTGAGACTGTTAACATGCTTGCAATAATTGTCTATGAGACAATGAGCTCCACCAGCGCTTGATTACAACTCTTGCTGGAGCCAGGGCAGCTTAAATCATAACTCTTACATATCCCCTTCGTCCCAAGTCCTCAGTTATCCTATTTTATCTCTTTGCTCCCACTCACTCCACGGCCTCACCAGAAGGAGCTACATGTTGTTAGGCCAATCAATAATTCAGACGAAACATTGTCTGGATGTGGTAATAAAGGGTGTTAGGTTTTGTTCAGGACTTGTCTCAGAATTAGGTGGACAGCGTTAACGAGGTCATAGACAAATTAACATGTCCACGGGCATACCGGGAATAAAATATTGACAGATATTATTGGTGGAGGGAAATATGACAGACTGAAGCGACCCTACGAGGAAAACTCGGGGGGACTGGTAAAGACCTCAAGCAAACAATCCTGTGTGTGACCCATGGTGGAATAGACTCATAGCATACGTTGATCGCAGGAGAAAACACGACAGAAATAACATCAGACAAACAAGAGAGTGAAAGGGACATGATATACTTAATGAGGCTAAATTGGCATACACCGGCACTGCGGCGAGAGAGAGAGAGAGAGAGAGAGAGAGGAGAGAGAGAGAGAGAGACAGAGAGAGAGAGAGAGAGAGAGAGAGAGAGAGAGAGAGAGAGAGAGAGTGAGTTATGAATGCAATAGGCAATCCCACATTCTGAGTTCGAAACACAGCTGCGGGCGATTTGGAAGTAGACCGCGTTGCGATGAATTTCATACAATGACATCAGTGCCGGTAGTACAGAAAACAATCGCAAACTGCTGCACGTAAACTTGCCAAGAAATCACATACAGCCAAAAATACACCATTAGAGCACTTTAAAAAGTCGCTTAAAAATCGACTTCATCGCACCGGGTTTTATCCCATTTGGCTCAGTCGCTTTCCGCAGGGCGGCTTGCCGAAAGCGTCGCACAAAGCACGAACTCTGTAGCTCCAGTGACGATCCCCAGGAGTCTCTGAAAGAATTAACTCGATAATAGAAGGATGCTGCCGGAATCGAACCCACAACCTTCGGAGCCGAGTCAGACAGTTTGACTACTTTATTGTTGCTAAGAGATTATGTATAGCTTTGCCGTTCAGGACTTGCTGTCTACTCCAGGTCCTATTTGTAGCCTCTCGTCTCTTGAAGCTTGCCTCTTTAACTCTTTCTATGACAACCAGATATTCCTCGAAGCAATACCTGGTTAGACAGGGATGTTTCAAAGTTAGCTGCGTGCTCTTTACAGGACGTCTGAATCAACCCCAAATGTGTTTTGGCTTTGTGTGCGTTTCTAGGTCAGTTTTACGTCCGGTAGTGTGCAGTTGCTTTCTGAAGGACCGACACTCACACCGTGGTGAAAATCAACACCAGGCGTTCTGCTTCTAAATTGCTGGCATTAGTTTCGGACCAGGTGCCCGGTTTGCTACACTGCGTTCTCTACCCATGAGCAAATATGCTGGCAGATATGGATTCTTATCCACGTCTTTATCTCTCCGGCACCTCCACATTACCCACACTGCTATATGCTTGTGAAACCTGGACCGTTTACCAGCGGCACGCCAGGAAATTAAACCACTTCCACACAGTCTGCCTTATGAAGCTATTGAAGATTAAATGGCAAGACAAGATGCCAGTCACTGAAGTCTTAAAAAGAGCATGCCTAGTATCCAAACGCTACTAATCAGATTACTTGGGTTGGTCGCTTGACTCGCATGTCAAATCACAGTATCCCTAAACGAAATTGTTTCTGTGAGCTGCGCTGTTGTAAACGTTTCCAAGGCGGCCAGAATAAACGCTTTGAAGACTGAAGATTTCACTAAAAGCTTTTGGAATTCATCACGACACTTGGGACACTGCTTCCAAAGACCGAAATTAGTGGCGCACATCGTTACGCAATGGTGAATTCACTTGTGAAGAAAACAGGACTGCAAACCTTCTGGCCTTGAGATACAACAATGGAAAATAAACTCTATACACAACTGAGTAAACTAACCAAAGACATTTAAATGCATACAAGAGTTAACATTGCTGTTATAGACCACAATTTCAGCGAATAAGAAGAGTTTCAGATCCACACAGGATACGCCAGTTCTTTC
>JACEFZ010016472.1:22500-85182 GCA_014155875.1 Cepaea nemoralis | reverse complement strand
CACGCTGCTTGGTTAAAACCGGTGAAAGGGGAAATAAGTTTGATGAAGTGTGGGGGGGATGAAGCTCGATGTGATCCTCGTGAAAATGTGGAAAACAAGAGGTGCAGCAAAAGGGTTTTTTACCTGCTGTCTGTGATTTCACGTTTCTGTGCTACCTTTACTTTTGGGCTGCTGTACTTGAGGAAGTTAATTTGACACAGCAGTATCTGCAGACTAAAGGCTTAACTCTTGACAAAGTAGTGACCAAGTTAGAGGCATTAAGACTTTTTCTGCAGGAGAAGCGCAGTCACTTAGTGGAGCATGCAATTGAACAGGCACTTTTAAAAGCAGACCAATTTGGAATAACAGTAGAGAGAAGATTAAGGTTTCAAGAAGAGAATGGCAGGGAAACAACTCAGATATCCCATGCAGGAAGGTTCCTTTAATACTAGTGTCTTGCCTTATCTTCTCTAATAAAGGTTCTAGGGTGAGCACATACAGGAGTAGTGATAAGGGACATCCCTGTCTTACAGATCTCGTGAGCCTGAAGCTAGCTGTCAGTGAATGCTCTGCTCTCAGGATTTTTGTACAAGATCTGTATCCACTGCCTGTAGTACTCTCCTATGTTACAGTGTTCTAGTGTCCTATGCAGGTAGTGTGGGAAATTCTGTCGAAGGCCTTCTCTTGATCCAAGGATAAGATGGAGGATGGACAGTCTTTTCCATGTGTGTAGTTGATAATGTCTCTAATGAGGTGTGTGTGGTTGTGTATATTTCTGTCTTTGACACTGCACTGTTGGTCTGGGTGTATTAGTGTTGGCATGAAAGGTTTAAGTTTGTTGGTGAGTGATTTGGCGAGTATCTTGTAGTCTGTGTTGAGTAAGGAAATTGGTCTGTAGTTCTTCAGTTGTGTTTTGTCAGTTTTATCCTTGCATATGAGTGTAATGTAAGACATGTTGCAGCTGTCCGGAAGATTTTTTTTGTCAAAGGCTTCCTGATAGACTTTGAGGAGAAGATTGCCTAGAATAGGAAAGAAATGTTGGTAGAATTCTACTGTCAAACGGTCTGGTCCTGGAGTTTTATCTTTGTTTAGTGTGCTTAGTGCCTGTGTTATGTCTGTCAGTGTCAGTTCTGTGTCCAGTGTGTCTTTGTCTGTGTCAGATAATTTCTTTGTGTACTGTAAGAAGTTGTCTTGTATCTGTGTGTCGACTGTCTCTGCTGTGAATAGTTGTGTGTAGTGTTGTTGGAAAGCAGTCTCTATGTGTGGTGTTTCTGTCTGCATGTTTTCTTGCATGTCTGATATTTTGCTTATTTGTCTGTTACGTTGTACATTCTGTTCTATTGCCAAATATTGCCTCGTAGCTACTCTTGTGTAATTGTGTGAGTTTTGTTCTGAGAAGAGTACCCAGATATCTGTGTTGTTGGTGTTCTTCTAGTTGTGCTTCTAATGTGTGTAAGTGATGTGCATCTCTGTCTGTTTGTTTTGTTAGTCGTATGGCTGTCTGTATGATGCGATCCTGTCTTAGTCTGTCTTTGTGGATCATGGTTGCTAGATGTTGTGTTCTGCTTCGTATGGTGTTTTTCAATAAGTCCCAGTATTGTGTGATGTTCTCTGTCGGTATATTGTCTGTGTACGTGTGTATGAGCTGTGTCATATATTTTACATATTCTGAGTGTTCCAATAATGAATTATTGTACTTCCAGTGAGGTGACCTTTTGTTTGGCTGCGTGTTTGTGCTGTTTGTGCTGATGTGTACTAGTATTGCTTTGTGGTCTGTGTAATCTAATGTTTCCCGTAGGTGTTTGGTTTGTATGATGTGATGTATTGCGGGCGTATAAATCAGGTCTAATCTAGATGATCTGTTGTGTGTTGTGTTTGTGTATGTCGTTTCTCTACTGTCGGGGTGTGTATGCCTGAATGCGTCTGTGAGGTTGTGTGTATCGATTGTATTTCGTAGTGTGTCAAGTTGATGTAAGCTGTCCCTGCCGGCTCTCCTCAGCTGTGTTCTCACCTCCCCACCTACCACGTCTAAATCTTCAAGAACACAATTGTAATCACCGGCAAGAACAATATTTTGTCCCCTGTATGTCTGTGTTAGTAAGTCGTCTAAATGTTCATAAAATAGAGGTTGATAATTATAGTTAGGTGGTGCGTGTATGTTCACAATGACAAATGAGTGTGTGTCGTTTTTAACTTGAGCTGTGGAAATTCTACCATGTGCGTCTGTGTGTGTTCTAAAAATAGTCCACGTGTCGGAAATTTGGAGAATGGCTGTCCCTGACCCTACGTTATGTTTGGCCAAACTGAAACACGAATTTCTTAATCCTAAACGTGTTACAAGTTCTGCTGCTTGAAAGCCTGTTTTAATGTTTGTTTCTTGTAGTAAAATAAAATCGGGTTTGTGTTTGTGTATGAATGTGACTATATGTTGTAATTTCATTTTCATACCACGAATATTCAAACTAATTAAACATAAGTTGTCTGCCATTTTTAAAATTAAATTTAAACAACATGGTGGTTAATTTATGTGATTACCTTTATCTTTTCTGTGGTAATTCAAATGTGGGTCGTGTCTTCGGTTGTGATAATATGTTTGTGGTCTTCGTTCTCCTCGTGGTCTTCGTCGGTGTCTTCGTCAGTGTTGATAAAAAGTGGTCCTTCATTGTCGCTGTTTTCATTCTGTTTTGTAGCAGCTTTCTTGCATGGTTTGGAAGGGGAAGGGGAAGATCTTCCTTCCTCTTCTCTTATGTCTTTGTTGTTTGAGGAATTCCTTCTCTCTGTCCACTGTCTTTTTCTGCCGTATTGGACGGTGTTGAAACCGTCGTCGTTGGTATCTTGTGAAATTGTTTTTGTTTGGGTTTCTGCGGCTGTCTCCGTGGTCACCGGTCTGCCAGTTACCTCGACGTCATCTTGGACAGCGTTGTTTTTCTGTGTGTCGGCCTTACCGGTGATTGCCGGGAAATCCTCTTGTGTTGGTTCAGAAGTTTTCTTGTTATTGTCTTTCTTCTGCCGCCTTGTCGGGCATTTGTTTGACCAGTGGTCGTCTTGGCTGCGAAATGGACATTGGGTCCGGCGACCTGGTATAGTGAAAAGTATGCGGTGGTCGCCTGTTATTTTCCCTGGCGCCGTGATCTTTGCGTAGTGCGGCACCGGTTTTGTGGGGGTGCACAGCACGCCCCACTTGCCGCCACCGTATTGGATTCTGAAGACTTCCGCGTTTTCGTCTCCAATCGTCTTTTCGACTATGAACTTAACTCCCTGTGGAGAAATAGTGTTGGGGAAGCCAATGAATCGTAACTCGGTCCCTTTCTCGTTCCAGGTGCTCTATTGATAGCTCCAGTCCCTCCGCCGGCAGCTTAACTGTTTTGCCATGAAGGCCTTTGTACACTGCCACATGGGACGCCTGGGTTAGGTTTACATGCAAATACGCAAATACGCAACAACGCTTCAAGAATTTTTTTTTTTATTGCTCCTCTCCACGGAAATCTTTAGTAAAATTTTTTTTGTAAAATACTTTTATTGAGTGTTAAGAAACATTTGCATTTGTATTGTTCGTGTTGTTACAGAGCGTTGCATGTGGAAGTGTAGGTGACATATGCGCAAATTTTTACAACATTTGTTTCAACACTTTTACATTGAAATGGGGGGTAACGAAAAACGAGTACAAACAACAACAAGACGATAGTATACCATTTTTTTCCCCTCTGCCACCCTCTCACCTGTCAGCTCCAACCCCACCAATACCATCATAACCACTTGGTAATGAGGAAAATGGCAGTAAAAACCTGTTGGAACCAACTGGTGAAGGCGGCAGTAGCATCAAAACCAACAGTGCCGAAAAGGTGGGGGAAAAAGGGGGGGGGGGGTGGTTGTCAAGGGGTATACTAGTTTACAATGCAGAAAGGTAGTTGTTGCATTTGTATTGTTCGTGTTGTTACATGCGTACTGTGTGTTCAGTATTTGTGTGCGTGTATTTACGGATCGTTGCGTCTGGGCGTGTAGGTGACATATGTGTAATATTACAACAATTAATTCATTTGCATATTTACATGTCAAAGGGGGGGGGGGGGGGGGTTAACCCAAATTTTATTTATTACCGTGCTTGTTCCCCCTGTCACCACCATCTCCAGCCGGCTCCAAAGCCACCGATACCATCGCCACCTTTTCAGGTAATGATGGCAGTGGCAGCCAATTGATAGAACCAACCAGCGAGGGCGGTAGCAGCGTCAAAACAACCAACAGTAAAACAAGCGGGGAGGAGGGGAACTGAGGGAGCATAATAGTAATAGTAAACATCCATACACATTAACAACAATAAAATTGATAGCGTTAACCCTTAATAATTGAATGACGAAAAAATAATAGACGTATAGGTGACATATGCGCAAATTTTCCAACATTTTATACATTTGAACATTTCTTCATTGACATTGTTGTAAGGAAATGTTTTAAATCAAAAGCGTGATGGTAGTGGGCTTGTTATTATTTCCCTTGCCGCCCCGCTCTCCTGTCAGCTCCAAAACTCCTACCAAGTACTATCCCCACTCCTCGGTGATGATAAACATGGCGGTGCAAAAACTGTTTAGAACCAAACGGGGAGGGTGGCAGCAGAGACAACAATCACAATATCAAAAAGGTGGGAAAGGGAGGATGTGACAGTATACGCGTTTACAAAGCCATATATATTAATAGTGATTACAATGATAATAATGCAAATAACAACCAAATACATAAATAATATAATAATGACATGGAATAACACTGCTAAGGGTGATAGCACTGATAGTGATAGTACTGATAGCCTCAATGATAATAATAGTTTTAACATGTGATTTTATGTGCTAAATTGATTATCTTAGGAATGGTGTTTACATGAAATACATCTTATAATAATAATGACAAAGAATAAAAACTACTAAGGGTGACAACAGCAATGCTAATAAACACAATGATAAAACCATTTTTGATAATGATCACATTTTCCAAACATGTGATTCCATTTACTAAAATGATTTTTCTTAGAAATGGTGTTAAAATATGGCTGGTACATACAATAACAATTGCATCCTGCACTGTTTAATAATATAGTAGGTGTAAAAAGGAGTTGGTTATCTTTTTTTCTCCTTCCTTTTTTAATTTTTTTAAATTTTTACATATACTTGCAACATGCAATGTTCAATAATAGTAGAAGTAAAAGGAGTTGGTTATCTTTTTCTCCTTGCTTATTTTTTTTTCTTTTGGTCTTATTTGTAAGGGTTCATTCCTTTTTTTCCCTTCCTCTTTTTTTTAAATGTTTTTTTTAACTTATTGTAAAAAGTAAACAAGCATCAGTATTAGCACAAATTTTTACAATCTTTACATTTTTGTTTCCCTTGCCACCCTCTCACCAATTTGGTTCCACTCCACCAATGCCCTTATCACCACTATCTGGGCAATGATGGTAAAGGCAGGATGAATATTTGAACCAAACCAGTGTGGGTATCAGCAAAGGCAGCAACAAACCATGAGCAAGGGGAGGGGGGGGGGCACATGGGGAAGGGGTTTTGGTTTATTACTAATCATGATAATAATAATAATGACAGGAGGAGACATACTGAGGGTAATAACAGCAATTATAAAAAAACAGCAATGGTAATAATAGTTATGAAAATGATAAACATTTTTACAATATGTGATTCCATTTGCTACGATGATTTTCTTTGTAATGGTGTTAAACATAGCCTAGCAGGTACATACACATGCAAACTGCAATTTTTAGTAATACTTGGAGTAAAGGAGTGGGTTATATTTTCCTCCTTGTTTTTTTTTCCTAAATGTAGGGGTTCATTCAAATTTTCCTCTTTGCTCTATCTTTCTTATTTTTACTAAAAATTAACCAAACATTTGTATTTGCATAAGTTTTTACAGTATCATTGGTTTGATAACCATATGTAGTTTTTGTATTTATTCATTCTTCTTCTTCTTTCGTTCGCTTGAAACATGTCTACAACTGCAATGTCGTCTCTTGTATGAATCTAACAGTCTTTTTTAGTTCATTCAGCGGTCCATAGAGTTTATCTTCCACTGTTGTCTCTCTAGGCCAGAACGTTCGCCTGGATATGTTGTAGTTTGGGCAATCCTGGAGTATGTGCTCTGCTGTCTGCGACGCCAAACCACATGTGCACATGGCTGAGTCACCAATCTTGAATTTTGTATACAAGTGATTGCGTAATCTATTGTGTCCTGTTCTGAGGCGCAGAAGAATGACCTGTTCTGATCTGTCCATAACGTGGTAGTCGTCTTGAGTAAGGTTTGGTGGCTTTCTGATTGATTTGATCATTCTTTTCTTTTGGTGGTATGTAAGGGCACATCAGGTTGTTCTTCTTTTGCTCCTTCCTTAGCCAATCGATCAGCTCTGTCGTTTCCGGGGACTCCACAGTGGGATGGTATCCACTGTATGGTGATCTTACGCTGACTGCTAAGTTCAGAAAGTAGTGTCCTCAGAACTGGCAATTTCCCAGACAGGAGCGCCTCTATTACGGATTTTGCATCTGTCAATATCACTGCAGGTTGTGTACCATGGCTGGTATTTTGAAATTTCTCTGTGGCTATCTTGATTGCCTCAATTTCAGCATCATAGTTATGGCAGTACTTTCCTGTTGGAATTCTGGCCGTGTCTCTAGTATTATTTGGGTATTCTATGTACACTCCCGCTCCTCCATTTCGAACAGCATTTTGTGCTGACCCATCTGTGTAGACTCGGATCCAGAGGTCCTGTGGGTATTCATCATCAAGGAAGCTGAGAGTGGCTGTTCTGCGCTGTACACTGTTCTGTTCTTCCTTGTCCAATATTCCTCTCACTTTTGACTGGATTTGTAGCGATATTCTATGCTCATCTTTCCACGGGGTTCGCTCTGGAATAGTTGTCAGGGGGATACCAACTGTGGGAAGATCGTTGGATTCTCTGCAGAGTTGTTTAGCCTTTTGGATGAAACTACTTCTTTTCAAGCGCCCCATAGCTAAGTTTTCAAATCGGTTCTTCATAGGGTGGCCTGGAAAGCTGAGAAACTTTTCTGCTTGTATTAGTGTTTTTGTATCTCTGCGTTCTCTTAAAGCTTGTGTCCTCCCCATTTTCTCCATTGCTACTATAGGGGTTGATCTCATCCCTCCTGTGATGACTCTAAGAGCTTGATTTTGCACCTTGTCCAGCTCCTGCAATGTAGTTTTTGATGCTGAACACCACGCAGTTGACCCGTATTCCAAGTGTGGTCGTATGCTCTGTTGATAAACTTTGCTAAGTATTTTCTCACTGGCTCCCCAAGTGGTTCCAGTTAGCTTTCTCAGGATGGCAATTTTCCTTCTGGCGTTTGCTACTGCTTTTTTGATGTGCTTTCTCCATGTCAGCCTGTCGTCGAATGTTACACCAAGGTATGTTGGTTCCTTATCTTCTCTTAGGGGTGTTCCATTTATCTGAATGCTCCCTGCCTTTTGTTTCGGAGAAAGGGTAAATAGAATGGTGCTGCACTTGTCAGTGTTTATGCTGATACACCGTCTATCCGCCCATGCAACAAATGTATCTACAGCTCTCTGTAGCAATATGGTGGCCACTGATGCATGTTCATTTGCGCTCCACAAAACCAGGTCATCAGCGTACATTGCCGCTTTAATTCCGTCGGGTAGATTAGCAACAAGATCATTGATGAAGATTAGAAAAAGTGTTGGGGACAGGACTCCGTCCTGGGGAACACCGTGACGTAATAGTACTTTCTTGCTCGTGAGACCGTCTATCTGTACTCGGGCTCTTCTGTTGTGCAAGTATGCTTTTACCCATTTGTACATTCTTCCATTGACTTTACAGTTTCTCAGTTTCTTCATCAGACCCTCTTTCCAGACTTTGTCAAAGGCATTCTTCAGATCTATCCAAGCCGCAAGTACCAGCTTCTTCTCTTGGAATGCATCCTCAACTTCTTGAGAGAGGTAGGTTGTCTGATCTTCCGTAGAGTAGCACTGCCTAAAGGCAGCCTGTTGTGGCACAAGGATGTTTTCACTTTCAATGTACCACTGTAGTCTGTGATTGATGACGCGTTCCATTGTTTTGCAGAGACAACTGGTGAGGCTAATGGGTCTGTAGCTGGAGGCAATGGAACTGTCTTTCCCAGATTTTAGGAGGGGTTTCATGATTGCTTCTCTCCAGACTTGTGGAACACTGCCTAAGGTCCATGTATTATTAAAGATCTGTAGCAACTTTGCTTTGGCCTCTGTTCCTAGGTTCCTGATCATTTTATTGGAGATACCATCAGCTCCTGGTGATTTTCTCATGTTCAGTTTTGATATGGTTAGCTCCAGTTCACTGAATGTGATAGGTGTCTCCATAACCTCATGTACAATTTCCTTCTGTCCTGTATTTTGCCATTTCTCTCAAATCTCCCGTTGTTTCTCTGGACTAATTTCAATATTGTTATCTTGTGCGAATGAGTCCGCAAAATGGTCAGCTGCTTGCTTTCCTGTTAAAATGTTTCCGTTATGTAGAGCAATTTTTGAGTTTCTCCCTGTGCCCTCATCGTTAAGCTGTTTTATTAGCCTCCATAACTTCCTTGTGTCTCTTTCAAAGTTCAGTGACTCTGTTTTCTCCTGCCAGCTTTTCCGTCTAGCCTGCAGTTGGGCCCTTTGAAATTTGGCTTTTGCGTGCTGATATTTATTGTGGTGCTCTTGGCTGGGATTGGCCTCTGCTTGTTTTCTACATACATCTACATCATTATGCCACTGCTCCAGTTCACTATTCCAGTAGGGTTTATAATGTTTACGGGCTCCTCTTGGTATTGTTTCTCGTGCTGCCTGTAGTATGCATTTCCCAAACTCTTCAACTACTTTATTTATGTCCTTCTCAGTGTTCAGGTTTTTAACCAGTATGCTGGTGCATACTCACTCACTCACATAATTCATGAACGATTCAAGAAATTTTTTTTTTTTTTTTTTTTTTTTTCTGCTGCAACATTTTATTTGACCAATGAAACTGGGAAACGCTGAAAGTTCAAACAAGCCAAATCCTAAACAGCACAATGAAAAATGATTATGAATTATTTGCGACACTTTTTATACAAGAGAAAAGCCTTAAACAGGCATTAATATAAAATTATGAATACAAATTAGCTGTGTTGCAACAATGAAAGCATGCATCGAATACACACCACAAAATTACATGAATATCTACTCTAGTGTTTACAGTCCTAGTAAAGGGGAAAAAACTTCCTTAAGAAAGATAACATGTATTGCAACAATAACAAAGAGGCGATTTTTAGCTAAGGAAACAAATCAAATACATATTAAACATACAATAATAAGCTGGACACTGTTCACTTTGTCATGGCACCTATAGTTAAACTCACTCAAAATATGATTGGCAGTTTATTCTGAATACATTTAAAATATCCACCTGTGCAAAGAAAATGTTTATTTAACAAAAATAAAACTAATTCAATATTTAAAAGAAAAATAATAAAAACAAATGAGTATAATTTCAAATGAATTACTAAACCACCAATTAAGTACCAAACATACTACTGACATAAACAGCAATTGTTTAGGTGTTTAAAAAAAAAAAAATAAAGAAAACCAAAACAAGTGAAGCATTCCAGTGTAAACTTAAGTATTGTGGTTAAAACTGAGCACATCAGAATCAAAGCAACATGTAGTGTCGAAAGTTAACTGTTACATACATGTCTTTGCGAAGCTGAAGTGACAATTATATACAAGGTATAAACTAATCCCAATTACATTTAAGTATATCAAGTTTAAATACTTGTTAAACACTTGTTCACAAGAGCAATTGAACAGATGATAAGCCTGCAAGGAGCGCCGTTTATGATGTTGTTATGAAAATTCTCCGTTGTTCACACAAGCAAATTACAACTTCACCTATATATCTATCACCTCAACGATGAAATCAGCTTCTTGTGATTCTTTTCTAGACACACTTCAGTCTCCTATTTCACTCCACAACCACAGCTGTCTGTGGCAGGGTGACAGATATCATTGTCATAGCTCGAGTGCAACATTATTTTCACATACCATTTCCTTTACTGCTCATTCTCTGGTTTTGTTCAGAAATTCCTTAAATCCCTGACAACTGTGGCTTTACATGAACAGATGTGTGGTTCTAAGAGACTGACTAAATCAAAATGGAATTTACAGGGTCAATCAATGTAATATCAGTGACAGTACATAATGTGACAATTTTATTTGACAAAATGAGTTCAGAGAGAAAACATGTTTCAATGATACTGGCAGTATGCTGTGTCGCTCGGCACACAATGAGGTGATGCACTGGTGTATTCAATGAAGCCATCACCTATATTACTCGACAATAACCAGCAGCTACACATATCTAATGCTGTTTAATCACCAAATGTGAAAGGGCACTGATGGTACAAACACAGGTGTAATCTAAAAGGGGATGGCATCCCTGCCAACAACCAGCCCAGTTAGCACTCAGAATATGCAATAAACAGTTATTACAATGAAGCTAAGATACACAGTGAAACTTCAGGAGTACAGAGAAACTTTCCTCTACTTCCTAACAAATGCGTTTACAAACAAGAACACTAAACAGGAGAAATGTGACAGACCACTACGTAAGAAAAAAATAAAGGCTATCAAACATCACAAACATTCATTCAATGCGAAGAACATGAAACATCCGAGGAATGGAATATATACCATAGCAACACAAACATAATGCAAAACCTTAACCAAATCTGTTATTAACAAACAGTGACAATGTTACTGTGTAAACTGTAATAACACTAAACGTCGATAACAGCGAACACCAATTCACCTGCTGATTCTGAAAGTTTTTGCCTTTCTTTTGACGTCATATATATGTATGATCAATTAATCACTATTGAAAGCAAATCACAAACTGAGAATGACTGCTAAATATATTACGCATTCTAATTTAAGATGGACGTTGAAAATAAATTATAGCATAATGTCATTTGTTGAAAAGTATTACAGGCTGTCAAGTCAAATAAAGATATATTTTAGGCAACTTTTCAGACATCCAAGATATTTAAAAAGACATATCTTATTATGACCAACAGCTGAGATAGAAACAATGAAAAAAAGTCATGTGATCTTGTCTTCTTGATATCTGCTATCCGGCCTGCAATTTTTGCTCTTTTTCTCATAGTTGCTGTGTTCAGATCTCACAAACTAGACAGCATTATCCCCAGACTCAGAAATGTGTTTCTTTTTCTGAACTTCCTTGATGCGATGTTCATGTTCAGCCAGTCTGTCCTGCAAACATTTCAGTTGCTCTTCTCTGTTTCTCAGGGCATTCTCCATCTTCTGTACAAGCTGCTCCTGCAGTTCATCTGTTGATTGTCCTCTGTTTTCACTGGCTTGGCACACATCATTAATGTGACTTGCATGTTGTTGCAATTTGACAAGCATACCCAACTGATTCTGGCGATTTACTTCATAAGTTTCCATTTTCTGTGTCAGTTTCTGCTCTATTTGTGCTTCAAATGATTTTACCATCTCATCTCCAGCCTTTTGAACCTCCTGTACTTTAAGGGAATGTTCTCGGAGACGCTCCTGTAGGGCTTTGATCTGAGTCTCTCGATTTTCCCTGCGAATCTCCATTGACTTTCTCAGTTTTTCTTTAGTTTTCTTACTGAACTCTTCACTCTCACTCTGTGCCTTGGTAACAACCTCAATTGCTTTCTGTCTCTCTTTGGCAAGCTGCTCCAATCGTTCTTGCTCAATCAAACTTCGACGCTCTTCAGCCCTCTTTAGCTTATTTTCAATCGGTTCCTGCGACAGTTCTCTCTTTTTAACACCATTCAGAGACAGTTGCAATGGTGATCTAATAGTCTCCACTGATGCAGGTTTCAGAATCACATCAAAGCTGATACCTCCTGGTTTGGGCTTATGGTTTTCAGCTGCCATTCTATGTCTTGCGTTTGTATAATTCTATCAAAACTGCACTTGATGCTGGTCAGAGCACGGAGAGAAAATAATGTGTCAAGAATTTTTTTTTTTTTTTTTTTTAAACTTTTATTGAGTGTTAAGAAACATTGCATTTGTATTGTTCGTGTTGTTACAGAGCGTTGCATGTGGAAGTGTAGGTGACATATGCGCAAAATTTTTACAACATTTGTTTCAAGCTATTTACATTTGAAATGGGGGGTAACGAAAAACGAGTACAAACAACAACAAGACGGTAGTATACCATTTTTTTCCCTCTGCTAACCTTTCACCTGTCAGCTCCAACCCCACCAATACCATCATCACCACTTGGTAATGAGGGAAATGGCAGTAAAAACTTGTTAGAACTGACCGGTGAAGGCAGCAGCAGCATCAAAAACAACAGTATCGAAAAGGTGGGGGGGGGGGGGGGAAGGCGGGGGGTTGTCAAGGAGTATCCTAGTTTACAATGCAGGAGTGGTAGTTGCTGCATTTATATTGTTTGTGTTGTTACATGCGTACTGTGTGTTCAGTATTTGTGTGCGTGTTTTTACAGAGCGTTGCATGTGGGCGTGTAGGTGACATATGCGCAAAAATTTCAAATATTTTATACATTTAAACATTTCTCCATTGACATTGTTGTAAGGAAATATTTTAAATCAAAAGCGTGATGGTAGCGGGCTGTTATTTTTCCCCTGCCGCCCCGCTCTCCTGTCAGCTCCAAAAACTCCTACCAAGTACCATCACCCTCGATGATGGTAAACATGGCGGTGCAGGACTGAAACAAAACGGTGAGGTTGGCAGCAGAGACAAACATCACAGTATCAAAAGGGTGGGCAAGGGGGATGTGATAGTATATGCGTTTACAAAGCCATATATATTAATAGTGATTACAATGATAATAATGCAAAGTAACAACCAAATACATAAATAATTTCCATAGTGACAAGGAATAAACAGTGCTGAGACTAGTGATAGACTCAATCAATGATAATAAATAAATAATAGTTTTAACATGTGATTTTATGTGCTAAATTGATTAACTTAGGAATGGTGTTTACATGAAATACATCTTATGATAATAATGACAAGGAATAAAAACTACTAAGGGTGATGACAGCAATGCTTATATTAATAAATCACAGTAGGATTTGTTTTGATAAAGATCACATTTTCCAAACATGTGATTCCATTTGCTAAAATGGTTTTCTTAGAAATGGTGTTAACTTATTGCTGGTGCATACAATAACAATTGCATCCTGCTCTGTTTAATAATATAGTAGGTGTAAAAAGGAGTTGGTTCTCTTTTTTTTTTCTCCTTGCTTATTTTTTTTTTTTTTTTTTTTACATATTCTTGCAACCTGCAATGTTCAGTAATAGCAGAAGTAAAGGGAGTTGGTTATCTTTTTCTCCTTGTTTATTTATTTATTTTTTTTTTTCTTTGGTCTTATGTGTAAGGGTTTATTCATTTTTTCCCTTCCTCTTTTTTTTAAAACTTATTGTAGAAAGTAAACAAACATCAATATTAGCACAAATTGTTACAATCTTTACATTTGTGTTTCCCTTGCCACCTTCTCACCAATTTGGTTCCACTCCACCAATGCCCTACCACTCCTCTCTGGGCAATGATGGTAAAGGCAGGATAATGTGTCAAGAAATGCGAAAGAATTATACGTTGTGAAGATAAACCAGAGCAATACCATATATTGTTTAGACAGAGCAAGCGTAGCAGATACAGAAATAAATAATTTACTAAGCAATATTTATTATACCACAATTTAGTGCCTACAATTTAAAACACTATTCACAATTGTGTATAGCTTTTATTATGGTATCATTCAATTGATACCATAAAAGATATAAATAAAATTGTAACAGGAATAAACATATACTTCTCTTGCAATATAGCTGTCAGTACAAATATAGTGAATTCTGTAATTGTTCCCCTTGAATGCTAGAGCCGAAATATAACTTCAACCCAGATGCAATTATTTCCCTTGTATTAATAAAATAAAATACAGTTGCATATCCTTTACAGGGCGTTGCAGTCAACACCATCATGTTTTGCTGTTGTGATGGGAAGGAAAAAACAATATCAAGTAATAAGTTCTTGTAATAAAGCGATCTTGAAATAATCTTGATTTATCTCCCCCCCTCCCCCCCGTGAAACCCCAAATCCCCCCCCCCCAGGAGAAATTACCCACCAGCTGAGAACCACTGATGTGTATAATGCATTACCAGAGATCATTACCACTCATTATTTGTCGATGTGTGCCCTACAGGGTAAGGCTTAGAAAAATAGTCTTTAGCCTCATTATATTGCTCCTCTCCACGGAAATCTTAGTAAACAATTTTTTTCATTCACATTCACACACACTGTCGTTTCTGGACATAGTTCTCATACCGCTTTACATCGTGCCCGCTGTGGTGCCTTGCTGTTGCGCTATATTTAGAAATGTAGCTGTAAGGAGTTATCATGTGAAGTCAGACTATTGACACATTGTTTTAGCGACTGCCCTACTTTTTTTTCACAATTGTGTATAGCTTTTATTATGGTAACATTCAATTGATACCATACAAGATATGAATAAAATTGTTACAGGAATAAACATATACTTCTCTTGCAATATAGCTGTCAGTACAAATATAGTGAGTTCTATAATTGTTCCCTTTGATTGCTAGAGCCAAAATATGACTTCAAACTAGATGCAATTATTTCCTGTGTTTTAAATTTAAAAAAAAAAAAAACAGTTGTATATCCTTTACAGGGCAGTCAACACCATCATGTTTTGCTGTTGTGATGGGAAGGGAAAAACAATATCAAGTAATCAGTTCTTGTATTAACGCAATCTTAAAATAACCTTCATTCTCTCCCCCCCCCCCCCCCCCCCCACGAAACACAAAAATTCCCCCATAGGGGAAATTCCACATCGGCTGAGAACCACTGATCTGTATAATGCATTACCAGAGATCATTACCACTCAATATATGTTGATGGGGTTTCTCATTTACGATAATATGACATTTATGGCATAGTGCATGTAAACAAAAGTTCCTTGCATATGCTTCATTTCCACCACCACAAGCGGAATGCGTTACACCTGTCCATATCTCTCTCTTCCCCACTCTCCCCTCTCTCTCTCTCTCTCTTCTCTCTCTCTCTCACACACACACACACACACACACACACACACACACACACACACACACACACATTCTATCTTGATTTATCTCGTGCTTTCAGGGGATAACAGTACATTGATTGCTGTGAGCTTGGCAATAACCTTTACATTGTAATTCCTATTAAAATATCGCTTTCCTATAATTAATTACTAGGTCACATAGTTACAGAAGTGAAGGATCACATGTTTGGTGTTGTTGGCCTGATACCAAATTACATGGTAACGCTCTAACGTCTTGGAAATTCCATGGCACTTTTTGTTTGGGGGACAAGAAGCAGAGATCTATAACTAGCAATTGGAGTCCATGACCGGAAAACCTAAAATTCCCCCCTAGGGGAAATTCCCCATCGGATGAGAACCACTGATCTGTATAATGCATTACCAGAGATCATTACCACTCATGATTTAGTGATGTGTCATACAGGGTAGGGCTTAGAAAAATAGTATTTAGACTCATTATATTGCTCCTCTCCACGGAAATCGTTAGTATTTTCTTTTTGTTTTAGAAGAAATTTACTTTTATTTTAAAATTGAATTTTTTTTTTTTCTTATCATAGGAGTGATGGTCTCTTTCTCTGCTGCCATTTGATGGCAAATGCTGGCTTCCCAACTTTTATCAAATCTTTCAGCAATTATGCAGCATTCTTTTTCATTTGTTTCGCAGATCCAATACACTGCCTAATGCCAATGGCAACATCTGCGTCCGTTTCTGACCAACGCCAACATCCTCAGGAAAATGCAGCAGTGGATTCTTACATTACATTGGTTGCAGTTATTAAGGCCCTGAAGTTTCTTCTTCAAACTCTGGGGACAACTTACATGAGTTTGATTAGATTGATGATAGATGATAGATAGATGAGTTTGATCAGGAAACTTCCTTCCTATGTCAAAAGACAGAATATAGAAACACAAACAAGGAAGGATTGTTTTAAACGTTTATTTCATACAAAGCAATGTATATTTACAAGGTGTAATGTGTGTTTCTTTTGTTTGTGTATATTACAAAGTGTTGCCATTTTTAGTGTTAGGTGTCACATGTGTGAATAAAACAAATACATACATATATACTGTTATGATAATATGACATTTATGGCATAGTGCATGCCTTGCGTATGCTTCATTTCCACTTCCACAAGCGGAATGTATGTAACACCTGTCCATCTCTCCCTCTCCTCTCCGCTCTCTCTCTCTCTCTCTCTCTCTCTCTCTCTCTCTCTCTCTCTCTCTCTCTCTCTCTCTCTCTCTCACACACACACACACACACACATACACATTTTATCTTGATCTGTCTCATGCTTTCTGGAGACAGCAGTACATTGAATGCCGTGAGCTTGGGCAATAAACTTTAAATTATCATTCCCATTAAAATGTGGCTTCTTTGTAATTTATGGGTCACTTAGCTACAGAGGTGAAAGTTCAAATTACAGGATGACGCTCCAGTGCCCTGTAAATGTCCATGACCCCTTTTGTTTGGGGGACACAGCATGCAGGGCGATGCGCTACCTTCTTGATTTTCCAACCATTGAAGACAGAATACAATTCTGCAGAGCACGCGCCTACCTCAGAGTTAACGCAAACACACACCATCCACTGCATAGTGAAATTATGAAGGTGAAGGGCAGCAGGTTAAAATGAGGACGGTCGTGGATGGGTCAAGCCGAAGACATTCTTCAACAGGTGTGTTCACTTGAGGACTTAGAACCTGGCGAGGAGTGGGTACAAGTGCCAATAGATTTCTGCACATCCTTTTCAGTGTGCATCCAACTAGAGAGATGATATAAACAGGGAGCTATATGAAGCCCTAAATATCGGCGGTCATGACATACCAGAGATTCGATATGCTGATGATACAGTATTACTATCCACAACACAGAATGGCATAGAAAACCTAATAGCCTCAACCCAATTGAATAGTGAAAATCACAACTTATATCTTAACATAGCAAAAACAAAGATAATGCATACAGACAAAATTACTATGGAGAAAGACATATACGTTAATGGGGAAAAATTGGAGGTGGTGGAAAATTTTGAATACTTGGGTCACTGATTACCAACAATGGTGACACAATGACAGAAATTAAACGGCGACTATCAGTTGCTCTTCAAAGACTAAAACAACTGAATAAATTATGGATTGGGACAGACAGAACTACAAAAATTAGATTTTTAAGAGCATGCATCTTTCCCATTGCAACATACTCCTGTGAGACATGGACACTTACTAAACAAGCTGAACAGCGCATAAATGCCTTTGAATATAAATGTTATAGACGAGTTCTAAGAATATCTTGGGTAAAGAAAAGAACAAATGCATCCATACTTCAAGAATTAAATATTGAAGAAGGTTGGCTATTAAAGACGATAAAACAAAGAAAATTGAAATATTTTGGTCACTTGAAACGTCACGAAAGTTTGGAGAGAACAGTAATGGAAGGATATATGCCTGGGAAGAGATCAAGAGGAAGGCCAAAGAGAAGATGGGTGCAGGATGAGGCGGATGATCTCCAGATGGGTGTATCAGACGCGGGACATCTTGCTTATGATCGAGAGGTTTTCCGGAAGGTTGTTATGGCAGCGAGGTTCTGCAAAGGACATGCTACTGAATGAATGAATGAATCCAACTAGATAGGAAATGCAGACAAGAAAATCCGGACTGCTGTGGAGGCTGAAGGACAAGCGTTGATTTTCGAGAATTCGCTAGACGGTGATGCTGTCATCTACACAGATGGGTCTGTCGTCCGACATGTGAGAAGCTCATGAGCCTTTACGGCTCGGGCCGGAGGGAGAATTGTGAAGGAGGACTCTGGTGCTTTCACTGAAACCACAAGTAGCCTGACTATGGAAGTCATGGCAGTAAGTAAAGCAATAACATGGCTCGAGACACACACATTCACTACGGCATGTTTCCTTAGCGACTCAATGAACGTGATCAAGAGGATAGAGGAGGGGTCGATCCGAAGAGAATGGTTGCTGCCTCTGGAGCGGTCTCGGCTGGCAAAGATTAGTTTCATCTTCATGCCAGGGCATGCGGGAGCACAAGGAAATGAGCGGGCTGACAAGCTCGCAGGTGAGGCTACTGTGGAGGGCGGATGCGCCATGGACCAGGCTGACATTCTGAATGCGCTACGAGAAGAATTTTACGTGAACCAAGTGATGACTGTGAATCTACAACCATGGCCAGGCTGCGAGAACAGCAAATTAAAAGAGGGGTGGCCAAACAAGAACACTACGCAGGAAGACAAAGAAGATTGATAAACCAACACAGAACTGGCGTCGTTAGCCGCTACACGCTGCGGGATTTGCTGAGGAGGGGATCCGAGCACTTATGGACTGAATGGTTCGATGTGCAATGAGGATGATCTGTCGACTAACTAACTTGTTTGGGGGACAAGAATCAGGGATTTAACTAGTAATTAGAGTCTATGGCCTGTCCCCAACGCGAATTCGACACTGGAATTTTTTTTTTTTTGCACTGTTGAATGTTACGTGTATTCAAGCTCGCTACATGATGAAGTGGAAACAGACACCTTGACTTCAAATTTCCTTGTGGACTGGACACGCGTGAAATAAAATCTGCGTGTATGACATAATAGACACCTAAAATTCATAATGTTTTTCCTTTCATGTTGAGGAGGATTGCGCGAACGCAGTCCCCTTTACGAAAAAATTACGCACTCGAGTCACCCACATTTGGGGTGATCGCAGGCGTCAACCCAACCGAAGTGCAATGGAAGGGCCTCAAACTGGGAGCACCACCTTATTGATCATGGTAGCTCCCGTGCCAGGTAAGTATGATTCTTAAATGTGAAAATGTGACTTAAACATTAGATGCAGTAAGATTCGCTAAGTGTTTGTGCAATGACTGCACAGAGTTTATTATTCAACAAATTAAATCTGTCGCAAACATCAAATGACCATGCATGCTATGCTAAATGTTCAACAAAAATTATGAGCGTTCTATCCATATATTAAATTTTCTTTGTCAATAAGGACAAAGCAACGTTTCTGGTGCTCTATTGCGAGTTATTTCTCTTGGGGAAAATAGTTTAGTTTAGTTTAGTCGATGGAAAAACATCACGGCACACGGGTGTAACCCATAAGTGCCCCGTTCTCCGCCTAACTTAAACCTGAGTCTGGAGAAACTCAATTCGCACTGGAATTTTTTTTTTTTTTTTTTAAACTTTTATTGAGTGTTAAAATCGTTGCGAATTGTATTGTTCGTGTTTTTACAGAGCGTTGCATGTGGACGTGTAGGTGACACATGCGCAAAATTTTCAACATTTTATACATTTGAACATTTCTTCATTGACATTGTTGTGAGGAAATATTTCAAAACAAAAACGCGTGATGGTAGTGCGCCGTCGTTATTTCCCCTGCCGCCCCGCTCTCCTGTCAGCTCCAAATCTCCTACCAAGTACCATCACCACCCCTCGGTGATGATAAAACATGGCGGTGCAAAACTGTTTACAAACAACCGGTGAGGGCGGCAGCAGAAATCAAACATCCCAGTATCAAAAAGGTGGGAAAGGGGGATGTGACAGTATACGGGTTTACAAAGCCATATATATTAATAATGATTTCAATGATAATAATGCAAATAAACAACCAAATACATAAATAATAAAAATAACAAAGAATAAAACTGCTAAGGGTGTTAACAATAACACAATAACAGCAATGATAATAACAGCAATGTTTACATGAAATACATCTAATAATAATGACAAAGAATAAAACTACTAAGGGTGATAACAGCAATGCTAATAAACGCAATGATAAAAATAGTTATGATAATGATCACATTTTCCAAACATGTGATTCTATTTGCTAAAAGGATTTTCTTAGGGATAGTGTTAAAACATGGCAGGTACCTACAATAACAATTGCAAACCGCACTGTTCAATAATATAGTAGGTGTAAAAGGAGTTGGTTATCTTTTTTCTCCTTGCTTATTTTTTTTTGGGTCTTAATTGTAAGGGTTCATTCATTTTTTCCCTTTCCCTTTAAAAAATAAAAAAAATAAATAAAAAATAAAACAAGCATTTGTATCAACATAAATATTTACAATCTCATTGGTTTGGTAAACATCTGTGATTTTGTGTTCATTCATTCAACATTCACTCACTTTTTCCTGTTTCTTTCTCGCACTCATGTATACTAAATTTGATATCTTAAAGAAGAGTACTTGTGTTTACTCTGGAGATATCTGTGATATTTTGTGTTTATAGCATGGGAAGATACCCATTTGCATGTTACATTTCTTGAACACATTTGCATGTGAAAGGGGGGTAACATGGGAGATGATGGTTATATATTAATAATGATAATAGTAATATTAATGCAAATAAACACTAAATACATTTATAATAATAATGACAAAAAGCAAACCACTAAGGGTGATAACAGCAATGATAATAAACAGCAAAGATAATAATAGTTATGGTAATGATCACATTTTCCAAACATGTGATTCTATTTGCTAAATGATTAACTTTGGGATGGTGTTAGCATAGCATAGCAGTTACAAAAAATTGCAAACTGCAATGTTCAATAATAGTATTTGTAAAAGGAGTTGGTTTTCTTTTTTCTCCTTGCTTATTTTTTAATCTTTTGTCTTAATTGTAAGGGTTCATTCACCTTTTCCCCCTCCTATTTTTTTTTTTTTTTTTTTGTAAAAAGTAAACAAGCATCTGTATTTGCACACATTTTTACAATCTCATTGGTTTGGTAAACATATGTGGTTTTGTATTCATTCATTCATTATTCACTCACATCTTCTTGTTTCTTCTTCGCACTCATGTGTACTAAATTTTAAAATCAGAAAGAAGAGTACTTGTGTTTACTCTGGAGATATCTGTGATATTTTGTGTTTACAACATAGGAAATTTATCCATTAGCATATTCCATTCCTTGAACACATTTACATGTGAATGGGGGTTAAACAAGGAAAGGGGGAAATCTTTACATTTTTGTTTCCCTTGCCATCCTCTCACCAATTTGTTCCACTCCACCAATGCCTTAATCACCACTATCTGGGCAATGATGGTAAAGGCAGGATACTTATTTGAACCAAACCGGTGTGGGTATCAGCAAAGGCAACAACAAACATGAGCGAGGGGAGGGGGGGGCACATGGGAAAAGGGTTTTTGTTTTATTACTAATGATGACAATAATAATAATGACAAGAAGAGACATACTGAGGGTAATAACAGCCAATATAAAAACCAGCAATGGTAATAATAGTTATGAAAAGGATAAACTTTTTACAAATTGTGATTCCATTTGCTAGGATGATTTTCTTTGGAATGGTGTTAACATAGCATAGCAGGTACCTACAAATGCAAACTGCAGTTTTTAATGATAGTTGGAGTAAAAGGAGTTGGGTGTTTTCCCCATTTCCCCAAGCATTTGTATTCACAAAAATTTTTACAGTATCATTGGTTTGGTAACCATATGTGATTTTGTATTTATTCATTCAACACTCACTCACATGATTCAAAGGGGGTGACAAAGAGAAAGGGAAATCTTTACATTTATTTGTTTCTCTCACTACACTCCCACCAATTGGTTCCACTCCACCAATGCCTTATGACCACTAATGATGGTACAGGCAGGTTAAATGTTTGAAACAACCAGTGGGGGTAGTAGCAAAAGCAACAAAACCTTAAGCAAAGAGGGGGGGGGGGGGACATGGGAGATGAAGTTGTAAATTTATAATGATGATACTTTTAAAATTAATTATACTGAAGATAATAAGGGTAAGATAATGATAGTAATAATAATAATGATAACAATAATAGTAAAAATAATAATAATAATAATAATGATAAAAATAATAATAAAAATAATAATAATAATAATAGTATGATAGATATGTGGTTCTATTTACTAAAGTGATAATCTTAGTAGTGGTGGTAGTATAGCACAACAAGTGCATTTAAAGCAAACATTCCATTAATAGTAATTTGGAATGGGAGGTGTTGATTTTCTTTTCTCCTTTTTTCTTTTTCCCTTTATCTATAAGGGTTTAAACCATCATTTTGAAACAAATAATACAA
The DNA here is from genome assembly GCA_014155875.1 of Cepaea nemoralis. Classification (NCBI taxonomy): domain Eukaryota; kingdom Metazoa; phylum Mollusca; class Gastropoda; order Stylommatophora; family Helicidae; genus Cepaea; species Cepaea nemoralis. The sequence goes on along the minus strand of JACEFZ010016472.1, from coordinate 63,014 downwards.
GCATTTATACTTCCACTATTCTTTACATAAGGGAATTTTCATTTGTCTTTTGACCATATGTGATCTTTTTAATCATTCACTCACCATTCACTCACAGTTTCTTCTTTCTTTCTCGCACTCATGTATACCAAATTTGTAATACAATAAGGAAGAATACATATGATTTACTCTGGAAATAGTTGTGATATTTTGTGTGTGTACATAAAGGAGATTAAGTGTGTGTTATATGTGTGGTGTTTGTATCTGGCAAAATTTCTGCAGGTCCATATAAGTTGTCTGTAGTATGAAAGTGCTACAAGTAGTTTTGTATGTATGTCCTTAGCTGTCTTTGGTATAGTATATACATATTTCATCTATTTTTTTTTGTTTATTCCTATATAGGCAACATTTAAATTATGAATGTTGACAGTCACTTTATTCATTGTCCTAAAATTATCATACACATGTCTCCCTGTCCACCATCCTTGTCTTGATTTCCTCCTTTCTTCTACTGGTCACGTATTTCTGGGTCTAGGAACAGCGCACTCATGTAGACTAGCATGGTTCAACCCACTACTATGTTGCTTATATTAACTGGACAAATCCACATTTGGCGACAACAGTTGTGACAAATGTCCTATTGCATCAGTGATGAGATGACAGATTGTATGCTTTCATGAGATGACAGGTTGCATGCTTCCATGAGATTACAGATTGTATGCTTTCATGAGATGACAGGTTGCATGCTTCCATGAGATGACAGATTGTATGCTTTCATGAGATGACAGGTTGTTTGCTTCCATGAGATGACAGATTGTATGCTTTCATGAGATGACAGGTTGTATGCTTTCATGAGATGACAGGTTGTATGCTTTCATGAGATGACAGGTTGTATGCTTTCATGAGATGACAGATTGTATGTTTTCATGAGATGACAGATTGTATGCTTTCATGAGATGACAGGTTGCATGCTTCCATGAGATGACGGATTGTATGCTTTCATGAGATGACAGATTGCATGCTTCGATGAGATGACAGATTGTATGCTTTCATGAGATGACAGATTGCATGCTTTCATGAGATGACAGGTTGCATGCTTCCATGAGATGACAGATTGTATGCTTTCATGAGATGACAGGTTGCATGCTTCCATGAGATGACAGAATGTATGCTTTCATGAGATGACAAGTTGCATGCTTTCATGAGATGACAGATTGTATGCTTTCATGAGATGAAAGGTTGCATGCTTCCATGAGATGACAGATTGTATGCTTTCATGAGATGACAGGTTGCATGCTTCCATGAGATGACAGGTTGCATGCTTCCATGAGATGACAGATTGTATGCTTCCATGAGATGACAGAATGTATGCTTTCATGAGATGACAAGTTGCATGCTTTCATGAGATGACAGATTGTATGCTTTCATGAGATGACGGGTTGCATGCTTCCATGAGATGACAGATTGTATGCTTTCATGAGATGACAAGTTGCATGCTTTCATCAGTAAAAGATGCTAACAATCATGGTCAGTAGATGAACATGGAACTACCACAGAAGTTACAGAAAAGCCTGGGTATTCTACTGAATCAAAGCATCAAACAGTTATATACACTACACAAAGTCACAAGTAATAATAGTTTATTTTCTGCACAATGTTTCTGCGTCAAAGAAAGTATCTGTAATGTCAGCATCCACAGCTGCGTGGGTTACTTCTTGGGCTCTTCAATGTTCTTCAACAACTCCTCCCTTTTCTGGGCAATGCGTTCTTCACGTCTACGACGAGCCTCATTCACCTTCTATCTGCGGGCTTCAGCTTGGTCACTCAGGATCTTGGATCTGCTCTTCTCGGCCTTCCTCTTGTGAATAAACTCCATGAGGACACGCTTGTTCTTGAAGCCATTACCCTTGCACTTCATGTACAGCTCGTGGTAGAGGTGCTTGTCGATTTTCTTGGCTTCCCTGTACTTGCGGAGCAGTCTGCGCAGAACCCTCATACATCTGATCCACAGGGTCTTAGTTGGCATACGAGCATTGGCAGTACCTTTCCTCTTGCCATGTCCCATATGTCGTCCCTTACGACGTGCCTCTGCATTTTTACGAACTCGTGCACGGGAATGAATCTTGATAGGTTTGCGAATGATAAGACCATCTTTCACCAACTTCCTGATGTTCTCACGTGAATTTGCATTTGCGATCTCATTGCTTTCATTTGGATCCAACCAGATTTTGTTTTTTCCACATTTGAGCACCCTGGATTCTGTAGATGAAGTGTACTCATGCTGCAAGTGTCTAAAAGTAAAAATTGTGAGGTATTTCATCTATTTTTTTAATTTTTTTTTGACAGTCTACAATGATCTCAACATGGAAGAAAGGTGACATCCTGCCTAGGAAACTGAAATATGTTGGCCTGATTAAACGTAGAAGTGATTTAACAAGAACCGTAAGCCTCTGTGGCAAAATGGTTATGCTGTCTGCCTCATGATCCAAAGGTTGTGGGTTCGATTGTTGGTTGTGGGTTAATTGTTTGAGACAAACCACCAAACTCAAAAAGCTGTGATTGTCTGAGACAAACCACCAAAGTAATCATGCTTTCATTGAGCCACCAAATATAATGTGACTGCTTAAGACAAACCATCAAACTCATACAGCAGGGATTGTTTGAGACAAACCACCAAACTCATACAGCTTTCATTGTTTCAGACAAACAAAGAAATCCATAAAGCTTTGATTACCTCAGGCAAACCACCAAACTCACAAAGCTTTGGTTTTTTTCAGACAAACCATCAAACCCATAAAGCTTTGTTTTTTTTTAGGCAAACCACCAAACTCATAGAGCTTTAATTAGTGATTAGTGAGGATCATCATCATCATCACACTCCTGACAGGTCCACATGTGCTCTGTGATCTCCTCCATAACATCTCTGCCAGTATATATCCACTGATTGCACCAGTTCTGTGTTGGTTAATCAAAATGTCTTATGCTCATGACAAAATGTTCATGACTTGTGGCTCTCCGCTTCACTCAGTAGTTTCAGACAAATTACCAAATGTCTAGAGCTGTGACAGTTTCAGACAAATTATCAAATGTCTAGAGCTGTGATAGTTTCGAACAAATTACTAAACATAGAGCTGTGATAGTTTCAGACAAATTATCAAATGTCTAGAGCTGTGATAGTTTCGGAAAAATTACCAAATGTATAGAGCTGTAATGGTTTCAGATAAACCAAAGAATGTATAAACCTATGATTGTTTCAGACAAACCACCGAACGTACAGAGGTATGATAGTGTCAGACAAACCACCAAATGTATAGAGCTGTGATGGTTTCAGATAAAGCACCAAATGTATAGAGCTGTGATGGTTTCAGATAAACCACCAAATGTATAGACCTGTGATTGTTTCAAACAAACCACCAAATGTATAGAGGTATAATAGTTTCAGACAAACCACCAAATGTGTAGAGCTGTGATGGTTTCAGATAAACCACCAAACGTATAGAGCTTTGATGGTTTCAGACAAACCACCAAACTCATAGAATTGTGGGTGTGATTGTTTCAGACAAACACCCATCTCATAGAAATATATAAAACCTGCCGCTCAACTCCAAAGAACACTTGTTAATAAATATATGTTTAAAGCAACATTCATTCTGAGGTACCTATCTGAAGCAAACAGGTGACTGTATGTTATAACAAAAGGTGATTTAATTCAACATTCATATCTGTATAATGTTCATTAACAATTCCGTTAGTATCAGAACTCATGGGATCACCAACTCCATTGACCTCAAAACTAATCACTTCTGGAACAGTCTTCACCGATAACCCTGCACCTGATTCTCGTGGCACGGCTGCACCTTCATGTTTGCATATGGTCTGCTGTTTTGAATGCAGAGGTTTGTTGAATGTCTCAGAACTAAGTGGGAACTGAAGTCTGTTTACATCTTGAGAGCACTGATGGTAATGGAAATGCAAACCATGACCAAAGATTTGACCACACATTTTGCACATTTCCTTCGTGGGTGTCTCAGCAGGCTTCTTGTGTGTAAGGCAATGGTGATTTAGTTCTCGTTTTGTTTTGAATCCTTTAAGGCAAACTTCACAGGAAAATCGGAGGAATTTCACATGTGTAAAAGAGTGTCGTAATAAAACTTCTTTGTGTGTGAATGTAAGGCCACACTTATCACATTTGTATGGCTTCTCCCCGGTGTGAAGCCGTTCATGGCTTATAAGGTGGCTGGACTCAGAGAATGAACGACCGCAGTGTGAACAAATGAATGGTTTCTCCCCTGTATGAATCCGCATGTGCTTTTGGATATCTGGGCCTCGTAGAAAATGTTTTCCGCACAATATGCAGATATGTTTACGGTTTTCTGCTGAGTGAAGTTTGGAATGCATTTGAGCGTAAGCTTTGTTTTTAAACAACTTTCCACAAATATGGCAAGGGGTTGATTTGGCTTTTGTGTGCACAAATTCATGCCTGATCAGCTCTTGCTTGGTTCGAAAAGCTTTCCCACATTTTTCACACACCTGGTCTTTAGCCGCACTGTGCTTTCGATTGTGGATGGTCAGGGATTTCCAGTTTGGGTACACCTTCTTACAAACGGAACACTGCAAGAGATTTGTGCTGTCTGTGCATTCAATTTCATGCATCTGCTTGTGTTTATTAAGCATGATGTCACTCTTATATAGAATTCCACAAACATCACATTTCAGTGGATCTTCTGATCCTAAAGACCGCTTCACATCTGTTTCACTTAATATGCTTTGTTTCCCAGCTTTGGTTTTGTTTCTAACCCGTTTAATTTGGTTTTCATTGTGTCTGCCAGATTCTGTTTTTGACAAAGTTAATGAAACATCAGAATTTGTTTCCTGTTTGTAGTCTACTGATGTATTAACTGCTTCAACATCAATTCCAGAAACAAAATCGTTTATCACATGTTTCAAGTCTGACTCTTCAAATGCTTGAGGATGACATTCTTGAACAATTACCTTGTTCACTGTGTTCTTATTATCACTGTTTGTCATGTCTATTTGTTCAAGATCAATTATGTTGCTGTTTCTATTGCTGGTTATGTCTCCACTCTGAATGTTAGCAACATTGTTTTTCTCACAATTCGTTATGTTTCCATTTTGAATATTAGCATTGTTATTTTTCTCACTGACTGTTATGTCTCCAATCTGAATGTTAGCAATTTTGCTTTTCTGACCATCTGTTATACTTCAATTCTGAATGTTAGCAATGTTACCTTTCTGTCTGTTTGTTATGTCTTCTTTCTGAATGTTAACAATGCTGTTTTCCCCAAGTAATTCCTGAATTACATCCACACAGTTATCGTTAACTGCGCATTCATGTTTGACTTTCTTATATTTCTCTGTTATACTGTGCCTAATTATTTCTTTCACAGTTTGTTTAGTTACCAAAAGTTGCTTGCTTCTTTCACTGAAATATTCCCGTGACGAAAATATCAAGTTACCACAATTATCATACACCTCAACAAACAGCATCTGCAAATACTTATCAGAGTCGAACAATGTTGTACCATCTTGATCAGAGATTATTATAACATGGATCTTCATGTCCTCTACTGCTCGCTGACATTTGTCAAGCATACTTAAATGTTATGCATAATCTGTCACTATCTTTATGCCTGTATCTGGATCTGACAAGGGTTAAGTGAGTGAAGAGAATGCATAGTCTGTGAGCAGAGATCTTTGCAGATACCTGGTGATGCTTGTGGCGAAACGCCAGTGGCTCATGTCCTCATGCCTTCTTTGATTTTGGGAAAACAGGGGGAAACGGCTTTCGGAAGCTCTCAGTTCTCTTGTTCGCTCAATCTCCAGGAAAGATAGTTCTTTGGGGTTACCTTCATAACACAATCTTTATATGGAGCGAGTAGATATAGGTCTTTTCTTTCGGGTAAACCCGATGAAGCGCCTTGCGCCAAATGTGCACTGGTGCGGCTTCTGGAGGATTCATGGCCGTTTCTACTGATCGCCATCCACGGCGGAATGTCAAGAGTTCAAGTTAAAGATTGAGACATTTTTAAAAGGTCTACTACTGGTGGAATGAAAAGGTAAACTTGGGTTTTCTTTGGTCCAGGCAAAACTTGGCCTATAAATATCTATTGTCTTAACGACTGAGAGGATATGGCGAAACAGCAGTCTTGCCATGTTGGGAGGGGGTGACCGTTAGCCGATCTGGCTACGCGTCTTGATCTTGGCATGGCAAGGGAACACATCTGAAGAATAAGTAGTTACCAAATGATATCGCTTGTTCTTGGCAGCTGATAGACGAGTGATATCTGGCTTCCTACGGCTTACCGTTACTTAGTAGCATCTCTCTTTTAAATATAGGCACATTAGATAGCTACGGGGATGGGGTCCACCAATCTATGATCTATCTTCTTGAGCCGGAAGAGGCTATCCACGGTGCTATCTCTTTCGTCTTGTAGTCGATAGGATGATGTGGGGATTATAAATAAACTTAGTTATCTTATTTAGGGAACCTGCATTCCTCTGAATCTACGTGTTAGGTGAGGCACTGCCGGTACATTGCGGCGGCAGCTCAGACAAGAGCAGCAGCCGGAAGAGGTAGTATCTTCTTGCATATTCTTGCTGGGAATGGGGAACTACACTGCGTGCCATACAACCCCACTCCTATATTATTAGTTAACGTGGAGAAACACACAGATTACTAGGCGCACCACACCACAAGATCTTGGTTGTGAGAAAGGCATGGTTTGCGAGGGAGAGAGAAGCTGGGAAATGAATGTGCCCAATAATAATAAAGGCAGGGTATGAGTGAGGAGAGTGATTCGTGTATATAACAGGGTGCATCGGGTAGCCGACCGGACGTCTACAGATTGGAGGTCTATGCAAGCCAGGACGTAGCCAATCCAGGGGCTACCTGACATGTCCGACGCATTCAAGCAAGCCACTGATAAACTGGTGTTGGTAAGCTGAAATGCATAACTAATATGTGATGCTTGAGTCAGCTTGATCCCTCACTCGAATGTTTGTCCTTTCCAGGGTCCTTCTTTTGGAAGTATGAACAGAGCTGAAGGTCTCGACAGGGCTCTACGCAGAAAGTATGTTTATGACTATGCCATGGCAAGGTTTGGGCCATGCCTGATTTAAGAATATGATCTCTACGAGATAGAGCCACTGCTGACCTTGAAAGAATGACCATCAGCTGTACTGACACATCACCAGTCATCTCGATACGATTGGATTGAGTCCTTTTGTATTATTGGCTGGAACCCGCCAATCACTCAGACACACCCATTATTATATGAGAACTATTCTCCAGGACATTATTTCCTACCTGACATTATGCCACTTCCCTAGAACATTTGTTTACTAAAAAGACTGTGGTCCATGGAAATTTGGAAGTTTGCTTCTACAGAAGGCTGTTGTACGTACAACCAATTACCTGGAAGGAAGGAGATTCTTGCACACGCGGTGAGCTGTATGTGGACGGATCGGACAGTGTATGAAGCTGCGTCTATGAAGATAGCTACCTGAGGCTCTATGCCTGAACGTTATCCTTGTTGTGTCTGTTTAGAACTATCTGTTTTATCTGCCTTGATGTTTTCCTGTGCTGTTCTTGATTAGGTTAATAAAATTACTTTCAAGTTATTCTGACGATCGCCATGTTATTTATGCGGCAGCCAGAAATACACCTTAGAGGTTAGGTCCCGAGGTAGAAAGACAGAGTGACAGTGAGTCCAGGGAACGGAGGAGGGTTGGCAAGCAAAAACCTATCCCAGCCAGGGCAATAGAATAACATTGAAATATTGTTACATAGTTACTTGGGACCCTCCACGTAGCTTGTTACAATACTCACATTTAATGAATCATAATTCATTATGAATTATACCAGCTCCTCAGAATGATGGTTCAAACCAAAATTTGTGTTTGTCAGACGAAGCCTTGTTACAAACCTTTGAGAACAAAATTTTAAGACGCATCTTTGGACCCATTAGGGATACACAAAGTGGAGAGTGGAAAAGAAGAAGTAACAAAGACATTTATGATTTGTTTAAGTCCCCGCTAATCACTGGTATCATGAAGGCTAATAGACTACAATGGCTGGGGCATATAGAAAGAATGGAAGATAATAGGGAAACAAAACTCGCTTACACTCAGGAAATAAATGACCGTAGACCCCGAGGTAGACCAAGAAGGCGGTGGAGAGATAATATACATACAGACCTACAAGCACTTGGAATCAACGACTGGCAAGAGAAGGTCCACCAGAGAGACGAATGGAGACAGATTGTATTTGCAGCAAAGAACCTCAATGGCTCGGAACGCTGAAGAAGAAGAAGAAGAAGAAACTCATTCTTGTTACTAGCACGAAGATCCTATCTTGAACAGTAATTTACTATTTGTATTTCATCTATTTTTTTTTTTTTTAAACTTTTATTGAGTGTTAAAGAAAACTTTGCATTTGTATTGTTCGTGTTGTTACAGAGCGTTGCATGTGGAAGTGTAGGTGACATATGCGCAAATGTTTACAACATTTATTTCAACATTTTTACATTTGAAATGAAGGGTAACGAAAAACGAGTACAAACAACAACAAGACGGTAGTATACCATTATTTTCCCTCTGCCACCCTTTCACCTGTCAGCTCCAACCCCACCAATACCATCATCACCACTTGGTAATGAGGAAAATGGCAGTAAAACTTGTTAGAACCGACCGGTGAAGGCAGCAGCAGCATCAAAACCAACAGTATCGAAAAGGTGAATGGGGGGGGGGGGAAGGGGGGGGGGGGGTTGTCAAGGAGTATCCTAGTTTACAATGCAGGAGGGGTAGTTGTTGCATTTGTATTGTTTGTGTTGTTACATGCGTACTGTGTGTTCAGTATTTGTGTGAGTGTTTTTACAGAGCGTTGCATGTGGGCGTGTAGGTGACATATGCGCAAAAATTACAAATATTTTATACATTTAAACATTTCTCCATTGACATTGTTGTAAGGAAATATTTTAAATCAAAAGCGTGATGGTAGCGGGCTGTTATTTTCTCCCCTGCCGCCCCGCTCTCCTGTCAGCTCCAAAAACTCCTACCAAGTACCATCACCCTCGGTGATGATAAACATGGCGGTGCAGAACTGAAACAAAACGGTGAGGGTGGCAGCAGAGACATCAATCACAGTATCAAAAGGGTGGGAAAGGGGGATGTGATAGTATACGCGTTTACAAAGCCATATATATTAATAGTGATTACAATGATAATAATGCAAAGTAACAACCAAATACATAAATAAATATCATAGTGACAAGGAATAACAGTGCTGAGACTAGTGATAGACTCAATGATAATAAATAATAGTTTTAACATGTGATTTTATGTGCTAAATTGATTCCTCTTTTTTTTTTTTTAACTTATTGTAGAAAGTAAACAAGCATCAATATTAGCACAAATTTTTACAATCTTTACATTTTGTTTCCCTTGCCACCCTCTCACCAATTTGGTTCCACTCCACCAATGCCACTACCCCCCTCTCTGGGCAATGATGGTAAAGGCAGGATAAATATTTGAACCAAACCGGTGTGGGTATCAGCAAAGGCAGCAACAAACCATGAGCAAGGGGAGGGGGGCACATGGGAAAGGGTTGTTGTTTTATTACTAATGATGACAATAATAATGATGACAAGAAGAGACATACTGAGGGTAATAACAGCCAATATAAAAACCAGCAATGGTAATAATAGTTATGAAAATGATAAACTTTTTACAAATTGTGATTCCATTTGCTAAGATGATTTTCTTTGGAATGGTGTTAACATAGCATAGCAGGTACATACAAATGTAAAACTGCAGTTTTTAATAATAGTTGGAGTAAAAGGAGTTGTTGTTTTTTTCCCCCCTCATTTCCCCAAGCATTTGTTTTTACAAAAATCTTTACCATATCATTGGTTTGGTAACCATATGTGATTTTGTATTCATTCATTCAACACTCACTCACATGATTCAAAGGGGGTGACAAGGAGAAAGGGAAATCTTTACATTTTTGTTTACTTTGCCACACTCTCATCAATCGGTTCCACTCCACCAATGCCTCATGCCCACTCTTAATGATGGTACAGGCAGGATAAATGTTTGAACCGTCCAGTGGGGGTGGTAGCAAACGCAACAAAACCATACGCAAAGGGGGCACTAGGGGAGATGAAGTTGTAAATTAATAAAGATGATAATAAGGATAATAAGGTAAATACTGAATACAAGGAAAAGGGGAAGTCTTTGCATTATTTTCTCACTCGCTACTCTCTCCTCAACTGGTTTCACCCCACCCAAGCCTCATGCTAGGGGAGATGAAGTTGTAAAATAATAATGATGATATCACTAATACTTATAACATTAATGATACTAAGGATAATAAGGTAAATACTGAATACAAAGAAAAGGGTGATGATGGTACAGGCAGGACAAATGTTTGAACCAACCAGTTGGGGTAGCAGCAAGGGTAGCAAACCAAAAGCAACAGGGGGCGCAGGGGAGATGAAGTTTGTAAAATAAATAGTGATGATATCCATAATACTTATAAAATCAATGATACTAAGGATGATAAGGTAAGTATTGACTACAAGGATAGGGGAAAGTCTTTACATGTTGTTTCCTCGCTACTCTCTCACCAATTGGTTTCACTGCACCAATGTCCCTATGACCACTGTAATGATGGTACAGGCAGGGCAAATGTTTGAAACAAAATAGTGGGGGTAGTAGCAAAAGCAACAAAACCTTAAACAAAAAAAAAAGGGGGGGGGGGGACATGGGGGATGAAGTTGTAAAATAATAATGGTGATATCATTAATTTTAATGTGTTGCGTATCCTTTACGGGACGTTGCAGTCAACACCAGCATTTTCAGCTGCTGTTGATGTACTAGGCAAGTGTTACGTTCAGTAGTTTGCCATTGCTTTCTGAACGACCGGCCCCTATACCTTTTTCGAAAAAACCAGCATCGCTTTGTTTCGAACCCGGGTATACGGGCTCACAAACCGCGTTCGCAAGCCCTTAGCCACAGAGACCGGTTGATATCATTAATACTTATTTAATTAATGATACTAAGGATAAAAAGGGTAGGGTAATGATAGTAAAAAATAATAATGTTAATGATAGTAATAGTAATACTAATAATAATAAAATAAATAATAATAATAATATTAGTATAATAGATATGTGATTTTATTTACTAAAATGATAATCTTAGTTGTGGTGGTAGTTTAGCACAACAAGTTCATTTAAAGCAAAACATTTCATAAATAGTACATTGGAATGGGAATTCCATTGGTCTTTTGACCATATGTGATCTTTTTAATCATCCACTCACCATTCATTCACTGTTTCTTCTTTCTTTCTCTCACTCATGTATACCAAAATTACCAAAAATTTCCAAACTTGCCGGAGTTGGTATACCATTTATACCAACTCTGGAAAGAGTTGTGATATTTTGTGCGTGTACATAAAGGAAACTAAATGTGTGTTATATGTGTGGTGTTTGTATCTGGCAAAATTTCTGCAGGTCCATATAAGTTGTCTGTAGTAAGAAAGTGCTACAAGTAGTTTTGTATGTATGTCCTTAGATGCCATTGGTATAGTATTGAGAAAAATTGCTTTATATATGTCGGTTTGTTTGCCTGTATGTGTTTGTATGAGGTGTTTGAGTGTTGCGCGTGTGGCAGTAATTGTTGGACATGTATAATAAATGTGTTCCTCTGTCTCTTGTGTGTTGTTTCTACATAATTGACATTGTTTGGATATGTATGCTTCTACCTGTGTTGTGGGGGTCATACTGTATAACAGTCTATATGTGATCTCCCTAGCTTTTGGTGTTATGTGTTTGTTGTGTAGGTTTGAAAAAGGTGCATGTGAAGTCAGTCATGAAGTATTTGTGTCCTCTTTTAATCCTAAGTCTTAGTGATGGTGCTTGTTCTCTAACTAAATGTTTGTATATTGTGTGTGTTGTTTGCTGTATTAACTGTTCATGTCCTTTTATTGCCTGTATGCATGTCTGATAGAATGTTGGTAGTCTTCCCTGGTAGTGTGCAGTTGCATTGTTAAGAGGTGTGAGATGTTTGATGTTGTGGCCTATGTAGTATAGTGCTAGTCTGTTCTGTTCTGGGTGTCTGATGATTTTACCTATGTGACTGATTCTAAGTGACAGTATTTTTGTCTGGATGTCCTGTAGTGCAACTCCGCCTTGTTTCCTGTCTTGTATGAGAGTTTTGTGTTTAATGCTGTGTATCGTGTTGGTGAAGATGAAGCGTCTGATTTGTTTGTTTATGTTTGTGACGGTCTGTTTAGGAGGGTCCAGTACTGTCGCTAAGTATATTATTTTGGGTAATATGTATGTGTTGACTATTGTGCTTCTACCAAATATTGTGGATGTCTTGTACCTATACCTGTGTAACATGTCTGTGATCTGTTCGGTAAGTGCGTGCCATGTCTGTCTGTGTGTTTCTGTGGGATCGCATGGAAATGTGATCCCATACAGCTTCATGGTGTCTATGTGTTTCAGATCTGGAGGGAAATCAGCCTTTTGTTTCCACTTTCCCAGACCCATTATCTGTGATTTCTGTACATTAATTTTGGCTCCACTGCCTTTTCCAAAATGGGTAAAGGTGTGGAGTATATTCCTTATTGATGTGTTGCTGGTGGGAAAGAAGGCAGTGTCATCTGCATAGGCGATGAGCTTCTGCTCTCCTATCCCATGCAGGAAGGTTCCTTTAATACTAGTGTCTTGCCTTATCTTCTCTAATAAAGGTTCTAGAGTGAGCACATACAGGAGTGGTGATAAGGGACATCCTTGTCTTACAGATCTCGTAAGCCTGAAGCTAGCTGTCAGTGAATGGTTCACCAACACTCTGCTCTCAGGATTTTTGTACAAGATCTGTATCCACTGCCTGTAGTACTCTCCTATGTTACAGTGTTCTAGTGTCCTATGTAGGTAAGTGTGGGAAATTCTGTCGAAGGCCTTCTCTTGATCCAAGGATAAGATGGAGGATGGACAGTCTTTTCCATGTGTGTAGTTAATAATGTCCCTAATGAGGTGTGTGTGATTGTGTATATTTCTGTCTTTGACACTGCACTGTTGGTCTGGGTGTATTAGTGTTGGCATGAAAGGTTTAAGTTTGTTGGTGAGTGATTTGGCGAGTATCTTGTAGTCTGTGTTGAGTAAGGAAATTGGTCTGTAGTTCTTCAGTTGTGTTTTGTCAGTTTTATCCTTGCATATGAGTGTAATGTAAGACATGTTGCAGCTGTCCGGAAGATTTTTTTTGTCAAAGGCTTCCTGATAGACTTTGAGGAGAAGATTGCCTAGAATAGGAAAGAAGTGTTGGTAGAATTCTACTGTCAAACCGTCTGGTCCTGGAGTTTTGTCTTTGTTTAGTGTGCTTAGTGCCTTTTTTATGTCTGTCAGTGTCAGTTCTGTGTCCAGTGTGTCTTTGTCTGTGTCAGATAATTTCTTTGTGTACTGTAAGAAGTTGTCTTGTATCTGTGTGTCGACTGTCTCTGCTGTGAATAGTTGTGTGTAGTGTTGTTGGAAAGCAGTCTCTATGTGTGGTGTTTCTGTCTGCATGTTTCCTTGCATGTCTGATATTTTGCTTATTTGTCTGTTACGTTGTACGTTCTGTTCTATTGCTAAATATTGCCTCGTAGCTGACTCTTGTGTAATTGTGTTGAGTTTTGTTCTGAGAAGAGCACCCAGATATCTGTGTTGTTGGTGTTCTTCTAGTTGTGCTTCTAATGTGTGTAAGTGATGTGCATCTCTGTCTGTTTGTTTTGTTAGTCGTATGGCTGTCTGTATGATGCGCTCCTGTCTTAGTCTGTCTTTGTGGATCATGGTTGCTAGATGTTGTGTTCTGCTTCGTATGGTGTTTTTCAATAAGTCCCAGTATTGTGTGATGTTCTCAGTCATTATATTGTCTGTGTACGTGTGTATGAGCTGTGTCATATATTTTACATATTCTGTGTGTTCCAATAATAAATTATTGAACTTCCAGTGAGGTGACCTTTTGTTTGGCTGCGTGTTTGTGCTGTTTGTGCTGATGTGTACTAGTATTGCTTTGTGGTCTGTGTAATCTAATGTTTCCCGTAGGTGTTTGGTTTGTATGATGTGATGTGTTGCGGGCGTGTAAATCCGGTCTAATCTAGATGATCTGTTGTGTGTTTTGTTTGTGTATGTCGTTTCTCTACTGTCGGGGTGTGTATGCCTGAATGCGTCTGTGAGGTTGTGTGTATCGATTATATTTCGTAGTGTGTCCAGTTGATGTAAGCTGTCCCTGCCGGCTCTCCTCAGCTGTTTTCCCACCTCCCCACCTACCACGTCTAAATCTTCAAGAACACAATTGTAATCGCCGGCAAGAACAATATTTTGTCCCCTGTATGTGTGTGTTAGTAAGTCGTCTAAATTTTCATAAAATAGAGGTTGATAATTGTAGTTAGGTGGTGCGTGTATGTTCACAATGACAAATGAGTGTGTGTCGTTTTTAACTTGAACTGTGGAAATTCTACCTTGTGCGTCTGTGTGTATTCTAAAAATAGTCCACGTGTCGGAAATTTGGAGAATGGCTGTCCCTGACCCTACATTATGTTTCGCCAAACTGAAACACGAGTTTCTTAATCCTAGCCGTGTCACTAATTCTGCTGCTTCAAAGTCTGTTTTGATGTTAGTTTCTTGTAATAAAAGAAAATCGGGTTTGTGTTTGTGTATGAGTGTGACTATATGTTGTAATTTCATTTTCATACCACGAATATTCAAACTAATTAAACATAAGTTGTCTGCCATTTTTAAAATAAAATTAAACAACATTGTGGTTAAATTAAGTGATTACCTTTATCTTTCCTGTAGTAATTTAATTCTGGGTTGCGTCTTCGGGTTTGATGGTATGTTTGTAGTTTTCGTTTTCCTCGTGTTCTTCGTCGGTGTCTTCGTCAGTGTTTATAAAAAGTGGTCCTTCGTTGTCGCTGTTTTCATCCTGCTTTGTAGCAGGTTTCTTGCATGGTTTAGAAGGAGAAGGGGAAAGTCTTCCTTCCTCTTCTCTCATGTCGTTGTTGCCTGAGGAATTTTTCCTCTCTGCCCACTGTCTTTTTCTGCCGTAGTGGACGGTTTTGAATCCTTCGTCGTTGGTTTCTTGTGAAATTGTTTTTGCTTGAGTGTCTGCGTCTGTTTCCGTGGTCACCGGTCCACCAGCTACCTCGGCGTCATCTTGGGTGGCGTTGTCCTCGTCTGGTCTCGTGGCTTCCTTTTGGCCGGCTGTCTCGGCGACATCTTGTTTTTTGTTGTTCGAAATTGTTTGAGGTTTTCCCCCGAGTGAGGGGAAATCTTCTTGTGATCTTTCAGTTGGTTGTGTGATATTTATATTGTCTTTCTTCTGCCTCCGGCTCGGGCATTTGTTGGCCCAGTGTGAGTCCAGGCCACAAGTAGGGCATTCGGTGCGACGACCCACTATTGTGAACATAATACGGTGGTCTCCTGTGATTTTCCCAGGAGCTGTAATCTTGGCGTAATGAGGTATTGGTTTTTTGGGGGTACAAAGAACTCCCCATTTTCCGCCACCGTACTTGATGCGGAATACTTCCGCATTTTCGTCACCCATTGTCTGTTTTACGATGAACTTGACTCCCTCCGGAGGAATCGTGTTGGGGAGCCAATGGATCGTCACCCGTTCTCGTTCCTTTTCAAAGTGTTCAATCGACACTTCGAGTCCCTCGGTCGGCAGTTTTATCTTTTTGCCATGCAGGCCTTTGTAAACTGCCACATGGGCAGCTTGGGTCAGATTTTCAAACTGTACTTCATCTATTTTTTTTTTTGGAACAATCTTTATCGTCATACATGAAACATCAACAGTTTTCCAAGGGATCAGTACAAGAAACATTCCTCTTAATTTCACTGAATAAAACAGTAACTCAAATTGTGTTTAAAATGTGAGAAATATCACAATCAAATAACTAATATACCATTTCAATTACAATTATACAAGATAAACACAATTTCAACATGGTCAATGGCAGTCAAATAGTAAGAGATGTATTTTATTTAAGCTATGACCATATGGCTAGCACACTTGCCTGCCAGCCCAGTGGCCATGTTTTCGAGTCCCCCTTTAGGTGGAGATGTTTTTCAATGACCTGAGCACCCAGGCCGACCTATCATAAAATGAGACCTTGAGGTTGTTGATATCTCTGTAGAGTCTGTCCCTCAAATGGAGCGGGTGTAGGCTAATATACATTTTTGTTGTTTTGCATATGTTGGACATTCTTGCAGCAAATGTCTAGCCATCCTTTAATTAATTCCACAGTTACATTCATCAGTATCTCCCATCTTTATTCTAGTCATCATTTATCAATTCCACAGTTACATTCATCAGCATCTCCCATCTTTATTCTAATCATCATTTATCAATTCCACAGTTACATTCATCAACATCTCCCATCTTTATTCTAGTCATCATTTATCAATTCCACAGTTACATTCATCAGCATCTCCCATCTTTATTCTAGTCATCATTTATCAATTCCACAGTTACATTCATCAGTATCTCCCATCTTTATTCTAATCATCATTTAATTAATTCCACAGTTACATTCATCAACATCTCCCATCTTTATTCTAGTCATCATTTATCAATTCCACAGTTATATTCATCAGTATCTCCCATCTTTATTCTAGTCATCATTTATCAATTCCACAGTTACATTCATCAGTATCTCTCATCTTTATTCTAGTCATCATTTATCAATTCCACAGTTACATTCATCAGTATCTCCCATCTTTATTCTAGTCATCATTTATCAATTCCACAGTTACATTCATCAACATCTCCCATCTTTATTCTAGTCATCATTTATCAATTCCACAGTTACATTCATCAGTATCTCCCATCTTTATTCTAGTCATCATTTATCAATTCCACAGTTACATTCATCAGTATCTCCCATCTTTATTCTAATCATCATTTATCAATTCCACAGTTACATTCATCAACATCTCCCATCTTTATTCTAGTCAGCATTTATCAATTCCACAGTTACATTCATCAACATCTCCCATCTTTATTCTAGTCATAATTTATCAATTCCACAGTTACATTCATCAGCATCTCCCATCTTTATTCTAATCATCATTTAATTAATTCCACAGTTACATTAATCAGTATCGCCTATCTTTATTCTAGTCATCATTTATCAATTCCACAGTTATATTCATCAGTATCTCCCATCTTTATTCTAGTCATCATTTATCAATTCCACAGTTACATTCATCAACATCTCCCATCTTTATTCTAGTCATCATTTATCAATTCCAGTTACATTCATCAGTATCTCCCATCTTTATTGTAGTCATCATTTATCAATTCCACAGTTACATTCATCAGTATCTCCCATCTTTATTCTAATCATCATTTATCAATTCCACAGTTACATTCATCAACATCTCCCATCTTTATTCTAGTCATCATTTATCAATTCCACAGTTACATTCATCAACATCTCCCATCTTTATTCTAGTCATCATTTATCAATTCCACAGTTACATTCATCAGCATCTCCCATCTTTATTCTAGTCATCATTTATCAATTCCACAGTTACATTCATCAACATCTCCCATCTTTATTCTAGTTGTCACACGTCGTTCTTGATGATAATATCACGAAGTTCTTACGATGATAGGCTCATGATATTATTGTGTGATGGTCGTTGTCTAGGTAACGATACTCATGGTGTGTCAATGGAGATATCTAACCTGTCTCTTAAACCAACTCACCCCAGAAGTGCACCTTCACCAGTCATGAAACAAGATTCCGTTGGCGCACATAATCATTTATTCCAGAAATAAGACGAACAGACGGAACATATATATATATATATATATATATATATATATATATATATATATATATATATATATATATATATATATATATATATATATATATATATATATATATCCAGAAACAATGTAAATCCATAGAATATAAATATCCTCCTCACAATTTAACCAGCACACATCAATGCCTTCTCACGGCCTGCTTCTTATCTCAATCCACAAGACAGGTAATCCAGCTACTATCCACGGCTGGATCTCCCACAATACAACCCACACATTGGGTTGGAGCCACTGCTCAACTATAGAACCCACTCTGGTTCAGGTCCTGTCTTCACAACTCGGAGCATAACACAACCCCGTTGTCCGTGGACTACCGACTACCTCCGTATCTCAAACTCAACTCTCTCAAACGACTTGACCCGCAGTCGATCTCTTCTCTCCCTGACTTTTCAGTCTCCTCACTTCACACAACACACAACTGTCTTTCGACCCATCCCCCCTGGGGCCTTCCACTCATATCCGCCCCATTATTTCTGAGGGTTGATTGTTTTCCTCGTAGCCAGGTCACTCACCTTACTGTCTCCCACTTTCATCTCCATTCTTTCTTATACCCGGTCACTCAACTCAATGACCCAGGCTTATGTCATCACCCCCCTCTTAAAAGAAAACTTCGTTTTCAAATATTGGGAGACTAAAACTTACTAAACATGTGACCCAGACATATAGCCTGGGTAGCCCTAAGTATGGCTCCACCTCACTCTAGCTACCACACTACATAATACATCAAATGCTCATAGTATACTCCTATATTCGTCACACATAAATACAACCATCTTTCTATCTTGTGTATCAATGCATGAACTAATACATCACATAATAATAATAAATCATAGGAAAGCATTATACTTATGTACCCACAGGTTTCTTACTACTTCACGACCCCACAATACTATTTGTGTACCGACTCTATATCAGGTGGTTCTGTTCTTGCATTAACCCTCCTCTGATTCCTGTCGATGCTGTGTCTACCTTTCATGTACCCATGACTCATGGTCCCTCTACAATTACAACATCTGTTTGCTATCCCTAGCCCTGGGTCAGTAATGTCGCGAACACTCTTTTGACCTGACTCGACTTTCCTATCTGCATATTGCATCGTTACACTTGAGTCTCTGTTTAGTCTGAACTCTTTACTCAATCTTTGCCCATATATCTGGCACCTTGCTTTCTGCTGCATACGCCTTATGCCTATGTGCCCTGCCCATGCACTATCCTGAGCTGTTCTCGTATATCGGTCTCTGTGTGCTAAAGTTACTGCTCCTTGCCCACGTGTAGTTCCACTATCTGAAAACCTGCGAGTGAGAACATTGTTCTTCCTCTCGAAGCACCATCTACCTTTCTTTGACTGCCTATGTTCTACTCTCCTACACCCTTGGGAACATTTGTTCAGAGTAGTATCTTGTCTCTGGGATTCACTAGCACTATATATGGGATCCATTCTCATCTGCTCCGCTGTACTATCCTTATCCTGAGTTCCTGTGTCTACTTCAAGTGCCTCTCCTACCTCAGCTATACTCTCTAATTTAGGTTCTCTTGTGGTAACTACCTCGTTACTGCTAATACTATATTTTTGGTCCCAATAAACTACTTCCTCTTCTGTACAATCTTTAACTCCTATAACATTTCCTATGATCAAATCAGCCACTGGTGAGTCCAAAACACACGCTGTCACTCTTCCAGTGATATATGGTGTTTTTACTGTTATTATGGCTACTGGGTAGAACTCTACTGTGCCGTTGAATGTTATGCATCTAATATTTTTCCCTGTATAATCCGAGGGATCTATTAAACTTCTCTTCACTCCGATAGACGTACATCCGGAATCCCTAATTGTTAACGCTGGTCTATCATTGACAAATCCCTGATGCAGCTTCAGACTTCCTCCTTCATGCACTGCTGATCCTGCTTTTACTGTATGACCACATATTAGGACTGGCTGACTGTCTTTTTCAAAAAGAGGTTTGCACCCACTACAATCTTCATTGTTCAGCGTCTCAATTACTTGCGATGCATTTGAGTGCTCTGTTTCTCTCATCCTACATTGATGGCTGATATGCCCCTTCTTTCCACATTTGAAACAAGTAATCTCCCTTTTAGTGTTGTTCGTTGGTCCATCTGATGGTTGTGCATCACACTCTGCTGCCTTGTGTCTCCAGCTCCCACAATTCCAACATCCGGCATAATTTTGACGTCTCTGGAAGTTCCCTCTTCTATATGGGTACCGTCCTACTCTACCAACATTGTTTCCTCGGAAACCATTATCTTGAAGTTCTTGCTGCTCACCTTTCTGTGCTGAATCCACACTTTTTGCCCTTGGTCTGATGACTGGATTCTGGTCCTGTTTAGTGTACGCTGTACAGACCATTTCCTCACTCATTAGTTTCCCAATAGATACGTTAGGATGTGCAGTCATGTAGTTTTGCCCTAACTGAGACATTGTGTCTATGTCCTTTGGCTTCCGTTCCTCAAAGAACGCCACTAAATTAGAATTGCATGCAGATACTACCTTGTCTCTTAACATTAGATCTACTAATTTATTAAAATCTTTCCCTACTTCTGCAAGCTCCATCCATTTGTTAAATGTATTCTTTACAGTGTTAACAAAATCTGTGAAATCTTGATTATTGTCTCTGGCACTAACTGTCTAAACTTTGTTCCTATATCCATGCTTCAGTTAGTTGGAACTTTGTCAGCAAACGTTGACGTAAGATAGTGTAGTTGTTCCTTTCTTCTACAGGTAAATTGAACATGGTGTCTAGTGCCTTACCCGTAAGAAGCTCCCCTAGTCTAATAGCATACTGTTCTTCGGGGATGCCTAACACTTTCGCTGATGCCTGATATCTGTCAAGATAAGCTTCAAGGTTGTCTCGGTCCGTAAAGTATGGCAGTTTTAATCTCTGTGACGACTGCGAAGGTTTTCTGCTTTCCTCACTTTGACCTTTCGAAGATAGTTCTAGTTTTTTTAGTGCAATTTCAGCTTCCATTTTAATCTTCTCTCTCTCGATTTCAACCGCATTTGTGTGTTTTAACTTTTCAAGTTCCATTTGTGTGTCTCTCTCTTCCTGTAGACGCTTGTTCTCTATTTCGGCTAACTTTATTTGTGTCTCTTTCTCTTCCTATAGACGCTTGTTTTCCATTTCAGCTAGTTTTACTTGTGTCTCTTTCTCTTCCTGTAGACGCTTGTTTTCCATTTCAGCTAGTTTTACTTGTGTCTCTTTCTCTTCCCGTAGACGCTTTGCCTCGCGTTCATTCTGCCTCTCCTCTCTTTCCGTCTGCTTTTGTTCTTTTGCTTCTGCATACTCCTGTAACTCTTTACCTTTCAGGCCTATTCGTTCACCTGCTTCAATATATTCCATTAAAGTAGGCATCTTATACTTGTGGACACGTTGCTGTCTGTCAGGCAATTATAAATGTAAAGACTCTGCTACTAGTCTTTGTGTGCCCTCCCTAAGTACACCACTACTCCTTGTGTACGTAAATTCGTAGTGCTAAAATATCACTCTGTACTCACCCAGTCACTCTATAAGCACTAGGTAGTGAGGGGGGAAGTATCACCTATACTCCCTTATATCTATATATCTATGACCACAAGTTCATGAAGTCCCTAGAAATATTGTTAAACATACATATAAATACATATACAAACAAATGGATGATAACACTAAGTGATGACTATCCAACGCTAGACTTCACAAGCTGAGTACACGGAGACGATGATGACACAGAAATAAACCACAGTAACAACCACAAGCTTGTGTAGGGACACCCACAGTGCGCGTAAAATATAAACTGACTCAGACCACTAGACAGTAGATACGACAAAAGATCACAATAATAACATATATCCGAACACAACAAATATCATATGTAAATATAACGAAAAGAAAGAGAGAAAGAAAAGGAATATATACTGAAAATATACACAGATCTTACGTTAGACCCAAAAGGCACGGTATATAATCTAGGACCACCCTGCTTCACTGCAGAATCAAACAAACCGACCTTACGATTTACTTCCCAGAAAACACATGGTGCACAGTAAGAAAATAAATTTTCGCCCCGCCTCCCGGCCTTCGAGAAGCAACACAAAAATCCCCTACTCTTGACAAACACTGGACCACATACAAATAATTGCGTAACACCCGACAACAATAAATATGACGATGGGAGCAAAACAATAAAAAATAATAATGTGTAACTGGTTGGCCGACAAATATGGGCCTATTAATCCGTCGCCAAAAGTTCTTTTTATTCAGTCACCAAAGTTTTTGTTCGTTTTAATAGTTATTCGCAATCCGCTGGAAATGTCTACGACACTAGATTTCAAAAGGACTGATTGATTTGTTGAGTGGTTCCTGAATTCACGTGGTGATCACAAGTTCCAACTGTCGACAAAAGTTGAAGATGATAGTGATATCCAAACTGTTCTGTCTCGACACAGTCCGTAACGTTATTGTACTTTCTCTGTACGTGGTGGCACCACAGTAATAATCCAAAGTGTTCTTTCGATTTGTTGTTACTCTCGTTGCGGAGATGGCGCTTCGCTGTATCATTAATGTTATGGATTTCCGTTATCCGACAAGATTCACCAAAAAGAAAAGGAGAATGGCAGCCAATGTTCAGCGCTTTAAATTTGGGTATATAAATCCTTATTGGCAAAGCAATACAACCATGGTTGCGATGATGAGACGTTAAAACTGTTTGCTCATAACAGAATAATGATGACAATAATAGAACAGTTCAACAAAGGCGAAACATAAAATCTGGCTTTCTTTCAAAACAACCTTGTTTTGTTCATTCACAATGAGTCATCTTGACCACACTAGGCCGTGGAAATTTTTTCTGAGTACCTTTCCTCCTTCCACCCCCAACTCACAATGTCACCTCAATTTCTCTTTATCACTCTCAGTGAAAAATTCCTTCGTCAAAACAGTTTGCACACAATCTTGACAGCCCCACCCGGCTGCGGTAGGGGTACCGTTACTATCCCCTTCAGTCAACTGTCCGTCAAATCAGCGACTGCCAATTTTTCTCTGTTTTCCAAACATGTACTTCCCCAGTACCTGGACGCTGGTGTACCCACCCGTCCTATTTACTGCGTCGAAAAATCTTGACCAGTCAACTTGCGACAACACAGTGCGCTTGCCTCCAGCACACACACACCAAATATCCCACCACACACAGGATGTTGAGACGAAATTGCTCGCTGTCTTCAATCTTTGGTTCAATCCTGTCAAACACACACACACTAGGAGTGACCTCACTTGTTGCAAACACCGTTTTGTCCCCGCGACATTTCCTCTGTGCTGTCCGTGACCAAACACCCCTGCTACTGCAATCGACTCTCCCGGTCGATCTGTAGCGCGCTGACAGTTTTTCCTCGATGTGGCGTCTTACACACACACACGCTCGATATTCCCACTCCCTTCTGGATTAATCCTGGTTTTTCATTAGCTTGAGCACTACTGTCTGGTATCCAATTTACCTGTCACCGTAATGGCCTCTCCCGGTTAGTCTGTATGGCGTGTCTTTATCACCCCCTCTCGCTTCAGCGATATGGTTGGTTCCAATTCACCTGTAGTGGACTTGACGTGAACTGTCTGTAGCCAGTTCCCACACGGAGAAAAACTCAGTGTTTATACGGTGGACACACTCCGCTGTCCACCCTCTCTCCGCGAAGAGCCCACAAATATCTCAGAATGACAACACTGTCTATAATGCTCTTGACCGTACGTAGCCTTCCAGATACTCCTTACTAAGCGACGAGACCCCAGATTGTCACACGTCGTTCTTGATGATAATATCACGAAGTTCTTACGATGATAGGCTCATGATATTATTGTGTGATGGTCGTTGTCTAGGTAACGATACTCATGGTGTGTCAATGGAGATATCTTACTGTCTCTTAAACCAACTCACCCCAGAAGTGCACCTTCACCAGTCATGAAACAAGATTCCGTTGGCGCACATAATCATTTATTCCAGAAATAAGACGAACAGACGGAACATATATATATATCCAGAAACAATGTAAATCCATAGAATATAAATATCCTCCTCACAATTTAACCAGCACACATCAATGCCTTCTCACGGCCTGCTTCTTATCTCAATCCACAAGACAGGTAATCCAGCTACTATCCACGGCTGGATCTCCCACAATACAACCCACACATTGGGTTGGAGCCACTGCTCAACTATAGAACCCACTCTGGTTCAGGCCTGTCTTCACAACTCGGAGCATAACACAACCCCGTTGTCCGTGGACTACCGACTACCTCCGTATCTCAAACTCAACTCTCTCAAACGACCTGACCCGCAGTCGGTCTCTTCTCTCCCTGACTTTTCAGTCTCCTCACTTCACACAACACACAACTGTCTTTCGACCCATCCCCCCTGGGGCCTTCCACTCATATCCGCCCCATTATTTCTGAGGGTTGATTGTTTTCCTCGTAGCCAGGTCACTCACCTTACTGTCTCCCACTTTCATCTCCATTCTTTCTCATGCCCGGTCACTCAACTCAATGTCAATGACCCAGGCTTATGTCACTAGTCATCATTTATCAATTCCACAGTTACATTCATCAACAACTCCCATCTTTATTCTAGTCATCATTTATCAATTCCACAGTTACATTCATCAGTATCTCTTATCTTTATTGAACAAGTTGTATCTCAGCTGCATTAATTGATCAAGTGTCATGGGATGATTAATCATTGTAAGCGACTTACAGTATCTGCCATGGGCTTATATACAGTACACTGGTAATAGGGAAAGCTAATCCACACGCAAACATCAGTCCAGTGCACTAGAAGTAGTATCATGTGTATGGACTACGCTTGAGTTCAAAGCGAGCAAATGCAAAATAAAAAAAATCATGCTTCTGTTATTACTCTGTCCAAGTCTACATGAGGAAGTAGGCATGTAGCCCTACATGGGGAAGTAGGCATGTAGCCCTACATGGAGACGCTGGCACGCAGCCCTGGCATATACCTGCTGTTTTAAATATGTCCGTGAGTCCATCAATTGTTCTTAGCACACTGTCACACTTCCTGGATAATGCTCTAGCATGACCTAACAGTTACCCCTTTCTTCCAGAGTTTTCTTAAGAAGTTCCCTAAAGAATGTTTCTGTCTTCTCCACTAAATCCTTTTTCAAGATCAGCAAATAGTATATTTAGTTCTTCATCATATTTTATTGCTCTTTTACTCATTCACTTCAAGATGAATAAGGTATCCATGTTAGCCATTTCTTTTCTGAAGATAAACTGCAAACTACTCAGGTTTGGATCATAATATGCCTTACTTGTAGTATTATTGCTTATATTTAATCTGATAGTTTGTTAGTCAACAGACCATCCTTACTGCACATCAAACAATTAGTCTATAAGTGATCAGATGCTCTCTTCACTATCTCCCTCAGCATTTAGCAACTGATGACACCAGTTATGAGTTGACTGGCTATTCTTCTTTGGCTTCCCGTATGGCACTATGTCTATCTTGACCCTGTTTGATGTTATATTGTCCCTGCGAGGTTTAATAACAAAATGTTATTTATTTCAGAATCCTGCTTGTTGCTCTTGCTTTTCCAAAATAGTAGCTTTGCTATTGTCTTCATCTTTAAAAATTAAACTCTGGTTGCCTGCAAAATGCAGTTCCCTGAGTGAACTGTTTAAGTCTTTAACGCATCCTTTTTCAAACCATTCTTCACTGTAATATTGACTTCTGTCAGTCATGGGGAAATGTGTCTGTCTGTTCAGATTGCTGAGAATATTCTTCACTGTAATACTGACTTGTGTCAGTCATTGGGAACTTTGTTTTTCCGTTCAGAATGCTGAGAATATTCTCTTCTGCCAGCTAACCGCTTTTCTCTGCGTGGTTTAATTAGCATCATGGAAAGTCCTACACATGCAAAAGTTATTGAATTATTTTTAGAAAAGATAGGAACCTACGTCTCCTGGCCTCACTCATACAATTTTATGACAAAGTAATCCATCTTAGCGTGAGATTGACAATGGCTTCATATCCCTGTGTTGATAAACATCACAGTTAATATCATACAGGTAAGACATATCACTTTTTGGACTAGATTCTGTGAATTCTTCACCTCCGTCACCTCCGAAAGGTCCAAAGACTCTTCCTCGGTTTGATTCAAACCCAAGCTTGTCAACGAACCCACCACTTCTAACCATCACATGGACAATATACTCATCTGGCTCCAGTTCTACAGTGTGGTGGCAGGGTCCTGGACAATTTCCTCTACGATACACCAGTGTCTCTTCAGCATTACAAGGATTCCGATGTGACAAAACCAGTCCCCCAACTATAGTTATACCATCCCACGGCCTCAGCCAAATCTCTATTTTCTTAATCCGTAGACCAACATCAGTGTATTCATGATGAGGTGTGCGTCGTGGGTGATGTTGTGGTGCATATCGATTACCACTTTTGAAAAATGAAAACACTACAAGCTTTCTTAACTGAAACCAAGTTTCTGGAATCTCCTTTGCCTCGGGATTGCTTGTTTTAGATGTATTATCCTGTTTTCTTTTCTGCATGACTTTCAACGCAGTCTCTCTGAGTTGCAGATACTTCTGGATGATTGGATTGCTTTTATATGAAGTATAATTACTGAGACACTTTTCTAAGTCATCTTTTGGTACAAGTGGCAATCTGACTGTTCTAATCAGCATTTCAAAATTTGTCAGATCACTCTCAGGTATTGTGGATAAGTATTTTAATACTGCTTTCAATATCAGCAACTCTCTAGCTACAGAATTCAACTTTGCTTTATGAGAATAAAGAACCAAGTCACTATCATTGAAAAAGTTTTCTAAAAACTTTGGTTCTAGTTTAGTTAAAATTTCTGACTGAACAACATCACCAAAATTTTTCCTCAGAAATTGCTTGGCATTTGCTATCAGCTCTGGCAAGCTGTACTGAATTCCAAAATTCAAAACATCATAAATGTTATCCAAGTCGAAGTTAGCATTCATAAACTCTATACACATTTGCTTGACATGACCCACACTGAAGTAATCGGCTGAAATGAGAAGACTCTGCACATTATCTTTACGAACGTCGACATTGCCAGTGTAGGCATAATTGAGAAGAACATCGAAATCATCTGGTTCAATGTTGTGTAGAGTGACTTCCCCTGACTTTTCATCAAACTTCAAAAGTGGTGGAAAGTAGTCAGACAGTGAGGCTAAAACAAGACGATGAGCCTCAAATCGTTTTTCTCCGACAATTAACTGTCACATCAGTGTAAAGACCAGATTTCCAACTTTGGAATGCAGAGTCTAGAAGCTGTTTAGGTCTCTCAGAAATTGTTTCGACCTCTTCCTCTTCTGACACATCTGACTTATGTGAATCTAGGTTATCGAAATCGTCATCACTACCATCAGTGGATGAACCAGCATCTATTAAATCACCATTCAACACTTCATCTATTTTTTTTTTTTTTTTTTTTGGGTTTGGCGGTCATCCCAGACAAGCTGGTTCCCCCTCTTCCCCCTGTTTTTGGCGTGGACCCTTAGTCCCACTGTGAGCTATTGCCCACAGTGGTCCACCGGGCCCACATTTAAAGTGATGCTTATGTGAGGTTTTTTGTTGTTGGGATCACCCGGCCCCCGACCAGACCTGGCGCACTACTGGAGGCCAGCAAATACACTTGATCTTAGCCAAAAGGCCGAGAAGCGTCAACACTTCATCTATTTTTTTTATTTTTTTATTTAAACTTTTATTGAGTGTTAAGAAACATTTGCATTTGTATTGTTCGTGTTGTTACAGAGCGTTGCATGTGGAAGTGTAGGTGACATATGCGCAAATTTTTACAACATTTGTTTCAACATTTTTACATTTGAAATGGGGGGTAAAGAAAAACGAGTACAAACAACAACAAGACGATAGTATACCATTACCCCCTCTGCCACCCTCTCACCCGTCAGCTCCAACCCCACCAATACCATCATTACCACTTGGTAATGAGGAAAAGGGCAGTAAAAACCTGTTGGAACCAACTGGTGAAGGCGGCAGTAGCATCCAAACCAACAGTGTCGAAAAGGGGGGGGGGGCGGGTGGTTGTCAAAGGGTATACTAGTTTACAATGCAGAAAGGTAGTTGTTGCATTTGTATTGTTCGTGTTGTTACATGCGTACTGTGTGTTCAGTATTTGTGTGCGTGTTTTTACAGAGCGTTGCATGTGGGCGTGTAGGTGACATATGCGCAAAAATTGCAAATATTTTATACATTTAAACATTTCTCCATTGACATTGTTGTAAGGAAATATTTTAAATCAAAAGCGTGATGGTAGCGGGCTGTTATTATTTCCCCTGCCGCCCGCTCTCCTGTCAGCTCCAAAAACTCCTACCAAGTACCATCACCCTCGGTGATGATAATTATGGCGGTGCAGAACTGAAACAGAACGGTGAGGGTGGCAGCAGAGACAACAATCACAGTATCAAAAGGGTGGGAAAGGGGGATGTGATAGTATACGCGTTTACAAAGCCATATATATTAATAGTGATTACAATGATAATAATGCAAAGTAACAACCAAATACATAAATAAATATCATAGTGACAAGGAATAACAGTGCTGAGACTAGTGATAGACTCAATGATAATAAATAATAGTTTTAACATGTGATTTTATGTGCTAAATTGATTACCTTAGGAATGGTGTTTACATGAAATACATCTTATAATAATAATGACAAGGAATAAAAACTACTACTTCATCTATTTTTTTTTTTTTAAAACTTTTATTGAGTGTTAAGAAACATTTGCATTTGTATTGTTCGTGTTGTTACAGAGCGTTGCATGTGGAAGTGTAGGTGACATATGCGCAGATTTTTACAACATATGTTTCAACCTTTTTACATTTGAAATGGGGGGGGGGGGGGGGGGGGGGTAACGAAAAACGAGTACAAACAACAACAAGACGGTAGTATACCATTTTTTCCCCTCTGCCACCCTTTCCCCTGTCAGCTCCAACCCCACCAATACCATCATCACCACTTGGTAATGAGGAAAATGGCAGTAAAACGTGTTAGAACCGACCGGTGAAGGCAGCAGCAGCATCAAAACCAACAGTATCGAAAAGGTGGGGGGGGGGGGGGGTTGTCAAGGAGTATCCTAGTTTACAATGCAGGAGGGGTAGTTGTTGCATTTGTATTGTTTGTGTTGTTACATGCGTACTGTGTGTTCAGTATTTGTGTGAGTGTTTTTACAGAGCGTTGCATGTGGGCGTGTAGGTGACATATGCGCAAGAATTACAAATATTTTATACATTTAAACATTTCTCCATTGACATTGTTGTAAGGAAATATTTTAAATCAAAAGCGTGATGGTAGCGGGCTGTTATTTTTTCCCCTGCCGCCCCGCTCTTCTGTCAGCTCCAAAAACTCCTACCAAGTACCATCACCCTCGGTGATGATAAACATGGCGGTGCAGAACTGAAACAAAACGGTGAGGGTGGCAGCAGAGACAACAATCACAATATCAAAAGGGTGGGAAAGGGGGATGTGATAGTATACGCGTTTACATAGCCATATATATTAATAGTAATTACAATGATAATAATGCAAAGTAACAACCAAATACATAGATAAATATCATAGTGACAAGGAATAACAGTGCTGAGACTAGTGATAGACTCAATGATAATAAATAATAGTTTTAACATGTGATTTTATGTGCTAAATTGATTATCTTAGGAATGGTGTTTACATGAAATACATCTTATAATAATAATGACAAGGAGTGAAAACTACTAAGGGTGATGACAGCAATGCTAATATTAATAAACACAATGGTAGGATTTGTTTTGATAATGATCACATTTTCCAAACATATGATTCCATTTGCTAAAATGATTTTCTTAGAAATGGTGTTAAATTTTGGCTGGTGCATACAATAACAATTGCATCCTGCACTGTTTAATAATATAGTAGGTGTAAAAGGGAGTTGGTTACCTTTTTTCTTTTCTCCTTGCTTATTTTTTTTATTTTTACATATACTTGCAACATGCAATGTTCAATAACAACAGAAGTAAAAGGAGTTGTTTATCTTTTTCTCCTTGTTTATTTTTTTTTTCTTTTGGTCTTATTTGTAAGGGTTTATTTCTTTTTTTCCCTTCCTCTTTTTTTTTTTTTTTTTAACTTATTGTAGAAAGTAAACAAGCATCAATATTAGCACAAATTTTTACAAACTTTACATTTTGTTTCCCTTGCCACCCTCTCACCAATTTGGTTCCACTCCACCAATGCCACTACCCCCCCCCCCCCCCCTCTGGGCAATGATGGTAAAGGCAGGATAAATATTTGAACCAAACCGGTGTGGGTATCAGCAAAGGCAGCAACAAACCATGAGCAAGGGGAGGGGGGCACATGGGGGGAGGGGGGCACATGGGAAAGGGTGTTTGTTTTATTTCTGATGATGACAATAATAATGATGACAAGAAGAGACATACTGAGGGTAATAACAGCCAATATAAAAACCAGCAATGGTAATAATAGTTATGAAAGTGATAAACGTTTTACAAATTGTGATTCCATTTGCTAAGATGATTTTCTTTGGAATGGTGTTAACATAGCATAGCAGGTACATACAAATGTAAAACTGCAGTTTTTAATAATAGTTGGAGTAAAAGGAGTTGTTTCCCCCCCCCCCCCCCCCCCTCATTTCCCCAAGCATTTGTTTTTACAAAAATCTTTACCATAACATTGGTTTGGTAACCATATGTGATTTTGTATTCATTCATTCAACACTCACTCACATGATTCAAAGGGGGTGACAAGGAGAAAGGGAAATTCTTTACATTTTTGTTTACTTTGCCACACTCCCACCAATCGCCTCTACTCCAATGCCCCTCTGACCACCCTTAATGATGGTACAGGCAGGATAAATGTTTGAAACGACCAGTGGGGGTGGTAGCAAAGGCAACAAAACCATACGCAAAGGGGGCACTAGGGGAGATGAAGTTGTAAATTAATAAAGATGATAATGAGGATAATAAGGTAAATACTGAATACAAGGAAAGGGGGAAGTCTTTACATTATTTTCTCAACCGCTACCCTCTCCTCAACTGGTTTCACCCCACCCAAGCCTCATGCTAGGGGAGATGAAGTTGTAGAATAATAATGATGATATCACTAATACTTATAACATTAATGATACTAAGGACAATAAGGTAAATACTGAATACAAAGGAAAAGGGTAATGATGGTACAGACAGGGCAAATGTATGAACCAACCAGTTGGGGTAGCAGCAAGGGTAACAAACCAAAGGTAACAGGGGGCGCGGGGGAGATGAAGTTGTAAAATAATTAGTGATTATATCAATAATACTTATAGAATCAATGATACTAAGGATGATAAGGTAAGTATTGACTACAAGGATAGGGGAAAGTCTTTACATGTTGTTTCCTCGCTACTCTCTCACCAATTTGTTTCACTGCACCAATGTCCCTATGACCACTCTAATGATGGTACAGGCATGGCAAATGTTTGAAACAAAATAGTGGGGGTAGTAGCAAAAGCAACAAACCTTAAACAAAAAAAAAGGGGGGGGGGGGGACATGGGGGATGAAGTTGTAAAATAATAATGGTGATATCATTAATTTTAATGTGTTGCGTATCCTTTACGGAACGTTGCAGTCAACACCAGCATTTTCAGCTGCTCTTGATGTACTAGGCAAGTGTTACGTTCAGTAGTTTGCCATTGCTTTCTGAAAGACCGGCCTCTATACCTTTTTCGAAAAAACCAGCGTCGCCGTGTTTCGAACCCCTTAATAAACGGTTACAGACTGGCACATTAACAGCAACAGAAATCTGGTAGATCAAGATCTGGCTTGGAATCATAGCAAGTGTTGTGCGCGACCGAAAGATTTATACGTTGTGAAGAGAAACCAGAGCAATTCAAAATGTTGTTTAGACAGACACAGCCTCGCAGATACAGAAATAAATAATTTACTAAACAATATTTATTATACCATATTTTACTGTCTACAATTTAAAACCGTATTCACAATTCTGTATAGCTTTTATTATGGTAACATTCAATTGATACCATACAAGATATGAATAAAATTGTTACAGGAATAAACATATTCTTCTCTTGCAATATAGCTGTAAGTACAAATATAGTGAATTCTATAATTGTTCCCCTTGATTGCTTAAGCCGAAATATGACCTAAAGGAATGTGGGACGTGAAGAAAACGAACATTACATGCGAAAAGCAAATTGAAAACAAAATGGTGGAGGTGGAAGTTCTACAAATACTAATAATAAAACATGGGTTACACGCTGAGGAACATTGAATAAATGCAGTAGGCCATTAATATTAGTGTTTGTAGAACTTCCACCTCCACCTTTTTTGTTTTCCTTCTGCTTTTCGCATGTAATTTTCGTTTACTTCACGTCCCACATTCCTTTAGGCCAGTGGTTCCCAACTGGTGGGGGTGGGGGGGGGGTAATTTTAGAGTTTTTTTGTGGGGGGGGGGGGGGGAATTAAGACCACAGATTGGCAGACTCAAACTGGTTTCAAGACCACACAAAACGCGATTATCCCCCTTTCTTGAATTATGTATGAGCGTGTTAGTTCGTCCTTCTTCTTAAGCCTAAGTCGGCGCATAGGGCAGAAGTTATGGCTCTCCATGTCCGGCGGTTCGCTGCTACTTGTTGTAGATCCTGGACGTTCACTTGGCCGTTGAATGAGCCTTCTCTGATGATGGTTCTACGCAGGGTCTCTCTTGGTCTTCCCCGTTTTCTTTTCCCTACTGGTGACCATAAGAGGGCTTGGTTGGGGAGTCTTGTCTTGTCCATTCTGAGTACATGGCCGATGTAGTTCCAACGGCGTTTTCTTATAAAATTGGATACAATGTCTTGCTTAGTCTCTTGTCTTATTTGCGTATTGGTTCTGAAATCTGTCCAGTGGAGGTTTAGAATTCTTCTAAGACATTTGTTCTCAAAATTGTCTAATTTTTTTTTATCTAAAGCTACCGTTGATTTCCAACTCTCACATCCATACGTTAGCACTGGAATCACACAAGAGTTGAAGATTTTAAGTTTCGTATGTTTGCTGAGTGTCTTTGACTTCCAGATGTTTGACAGTTTATTGAAGGCACCAGATGCCAGTGCAATTCTAAATAATATTTCTGGTGTTGAGTCCCCTGTAGATGTCATTTGCTTCCTAGGTATGTAAAGCTGTTGACTTTTTCAAGAACATGGTTGTTTAATTTGGTGTCGTCTGAACTGTTGGTAAGATCATTAGTTTTTGTTTTTGCAGTGTTAATTTGAAAGGGATTTGAACACTTGACTACCAGATCGGCAGGCAAGCGTCCCCAGCCACTTCGCCACCATGACTCCCGTTTACGTGCAAGGTATCCAGTTAACCTGTCTAGGTTTGGTAGAACCTGATAGTAGCTAAGCGACCCCAGGCAAAGTTTTAGGGTCATTGCAACACGTCGATTCCTCAACCATAGCAAGATGGAGACACGAAAACCGACAAACGACTGTTTTAAGGGGACGTAAATAATAAGTACCTTAGAAGTCGGAGTGGGTTCATATGATGGCGAGGGACACTGGTAGTAGGGAAAACTAATCCACACTTAAAATTCAGTCCAGTGCTACTAGAAGTATCGTGTGTCGACTACGCTTGAGTTTAAAGCGAGCAAGCGCCAAAAAGATGACAAAAATATCACTAGTTTGTGCCAAACCCTCACGCGCTCTACAGACATGTCAGCAAACTTGAGTTAACTGCTGCTTTCTGTGGCCGTTTATTCACGCGCTCTACAGACATGTCAGCAAACTTGAGTTAACTGCTGCTTTCTGTGGCCGTTTATTCACGCGCTCTACAGACATGTCAGTAAACTTTAGTTAACTGCTGCTTTCTGTGGCCGTTTATTCACGCGCTCTACAGACATGTCAGCAAACTTTAGTTAACTGTTGCTTTCTGTGGCCGTTTATTCACGCTGACGTCTCAATGTGTAAGAAACAAGAGCAGTCGAATATCTGCGTTTTGACACTTTAGGAGCATAAAATGTCATTTCCTGAGTGACGTGATCGCTATCATTCCTGACTAATTCTTCACGCTAAAATAATAGTGAGCCTATCAAATTTCGGTGAATAGAGATTCGGTGAATAGTATATCTTCTTTTTTTTTTGGGGGGGGGGGGGGGGGGGGACATTGCGTATGGTCTGTTTGTTCTGGCAGCTTCCTTAAAACATTGTTTAAGGCTAGGTTACCTCTAACTCTAACGCTAACATAACATGTTGTTAGTTTGTTATGCCACACAATAACAACATAAAGGCGACAGTGGCGTAGCTAGGGAAGAGGGGAGTATGCAAGGGGAACGATGTCTCCTGTTCTTGTGGCGCCTTTTTCAAACACTGGGTGGTGGAAGGTGGAAACGTCAAACAACTGAATATTACCGCACAGTGAGAGATTAAAACAACAGAGAGATCGAATACATATTACCGCACATCTCGTAATTAACCTACAACAGTGATTCTTAACTTGTGGGATCCACTCCCCTTGAGGGTGCGAAATACCTAAAGCAGTGGTTCTCAACATTTTTTTGGGCCCATGCACCCTTTCACCTGTTCAGAATATCATTCCCTCCCCCCTTTCCAAAATGTCATTACCCCCTTCACACACACACACACACACACACACACACACACACACACACACACACACACACACACACACACACACACACATATATATATATATATATATATATATATATATATATATATATATATATATATATATATATATTATATGGCACCTTGCAGTCTTGACAGACCAAAGTATGTGAGTTGGAATGTGGCCAAAATTCCATCACATTGCCTGGGCAGAGCTTCAGAGAAACATGTGGTGCCCAAACGACATGTTCCCTCTCTCGGCCTAGTCTCGTGTGTTCCAGAGGAATGGGTAACCAATACGTCTGGCTCAAGGTAGGCTGCAGACGCTGGCTGCTCAGCGTCAACCCTCCGAGACCTCGCCACCACGAGCAGGAGGCGAGTGATGGCCAGACCCTGGAACCCATGGGACCCAATTTAGAGGCGTCTAGCCAAGTCCCATAGTTAAGGGCCTCGTACGCTCCTGTACCATAGGACGCTCACGTCAGTCAATCACAAGTGTCCGGACCTTGTAAAGCGTGTCCTACCGTCAGACTTCCCGCCTGACCTTTGCGGATATTCCACACACTCAAACAAGGTAAACTACTGTTATCTGATGACCTCCAAAAGCAACGATGGGCAGAACATTTCAAAGAAATATTAAATAGACCGCAGCCTGATAGTGTTCCCAACCTGGATGGAGAAACCTCCATACCCCCACTAGATGCCTCCTGTGAGTCATTCACCATGGAAGAGATTAATCAATCAATCATGTGCCATGCCGGAAAGCGTGGGCGGTCGTGACTCGCCATTTCATTCGATCATCAGGGTCGTGGATCAGCTCAGCGTTCCTGTCTCGTCCATGCCATGTGGCCAAGCCATCCAGGTATTTTCCTCTCGGTCTTCCTCTTGGTCTCCTCCCTTCAATCTTGCCAGTTGTCATCAAGTTCTCCAATCCATTTCTTCTCATAACATGTCCAAAAAAATGTTGACTGTCTACGTCTAATGTCTCTAAACAGTTTACGATCTTCATTTATTTCTTGAAGGGCTTGTTCATTGTTCATTGACCATGGTATTCTTTGCATTTTCCTCAGAATGTCCACACCACCACCACCATAATCATCACCATCATCGTCTAAAAACATCATCGTCATGTGCATTGCTGACTGGCGTGACGATCACGCTTCTCAACATCTTGCGACCCCCAACAACATGTTTCAATTCGTGTGCTGACTCCCTTTTATTCTAAGTCACAAGACTGTCAAGAAAGTTCTCTCAAGAGTCTGTAGTTTTCTAAACAGTCTGTGATTTCATATCACAAGAAAACTGCAGCATTGGAAGGTTCTTATTTTCTAGATCCGCTGGCCATCAAATGTAACAAGGTTGATGCATGTCATTTACAGGACGTCGCAATCAATCACAGCGTTTATGGGGGGATGTTTGTGATTGAATGGACACGTATATGCTCAGTAGTTTGTCAGTGCTTTCTGAGCACCCGACACTCAAAATCAACACAATGCTGTCTGATATGCGGGATTGCGAATCGCGTTCGCTATCCCTTTGTTACAGACGCCGGCATCAGATTGTAAAGAATCTCTTAATTATAGTTATTTGTAAATACAGGTACCCTTACTGAAACATCCAAACATACCCATGCCCGCAAAACGACAGATAATAAACAGCATATTCACACCAACCCTATGCTACCAATCTCAAACCTGGACTTTATCCAAATTACACCTTCGCAAAATCAACACCTGCGAAATGAGATGCCTGAGGAGAGCTACCAACTTAACAATTCGAGACCGAGTAAGAAATGCTACTATCAGACAGACTGTGGGGTCAACACCTTGTGCCACATTTATTGAAAGACAGAAGATCAAGTGGTTTGGCCATGTCGTTAGAATGCAACATCAGCAACTACCATCACTGGCCTTGCATCAAAGATCATCTGCGACAAGACCACGAGGACGTCCAAGAAGAAAATGGATTGACGACATCAGAGACATTGTACAACCACACGGAATGACTCTATCCAGTGCCGTCCACCGGGCGCTGGAACGCAAATTATTCCTCCCCACGCCGCTTGACGGCAGAAGTGGAAGATGATGATGATGATGATGATGATGATGATGATGATGATGATGTAAATACAGGTCGCACAGCATGCAAGGGGAATAACCCACCTTAACATTCATGTAATTGTAAAGTTTGTCCTTACCTCCCATGTTGAATGTTCCATGGTGACAATTAATGTAACCACACAGGGAGCCTAGCTATCGTAGTGGCGAGACACTCGCCGACCAACCCGGAGGTAATGGGTTCGATCTACAGCTCGGACTAATTGCGATTTCAAAAAAGAAAACACTGACCTAAATGAATACCAAGAATATCTTGGGAAGTTAAGGCGGCCGGTGTGACATGACCACAACATCCACCAAGTGGCAACTGATCTATAAAGTGTACCGTGTGCCCGTTTCTGCGCATGGTGTTAAAGAGGGTCCTACCACTAAGTTCGCATGAACAAAGCAGCATGGCGTTTACACAAGGTATCCACCCATGCATATTGAGGATGAGATATGTGTAGTCTCACACGACGGCACACGCCTGATCGTATTGCCAGTATCACATAAACCGTCATGGCTTCCTCACAGACAACTTTTGCCAGAATCTTGCATTGGCGTTCAGCCTTGGAAAATGTTTGCGTCTAACGGAGTGTTGTTGGTGTAGAGACTGTACTCCTAATCCAGTAAAAGAGTTCCATCTCAGTGGTGTCTGTGCTGCAGAACTCCCATCCCCTTATCCAGGCACAGAATCCATTGAGGTGTACAAGACTAATACCGGCACTTTACATCTGCCGAGAGGCATATATAGGATATATACATGAGTTGAATATCCTTTATAATTATAGGACATCCCAGTTTTGGCTGTTCGTGATTTCCTGGCAAGTTTACTTTCAGTAATTTGTCATTGTGGTCAGAACGACCGGCACTCATACCACTAAATGAAAATTATCGCAAGGCGGTCTGCTGCCAAATCGCCCGCTGTGTTTCGAACTCGGTGTGCGGGATTGCAGATTGATTTCATAACCCCTTCGTTTCAGCGCCGGCTGTGGATATAAAGGTACAAGCAGGTCAAAGTTCACCACAGCACACACAGACTGGCTGGCATTGTGCCTGGGTTGGCAGTGTCTCCTCCACATAATGTAGATAGTGCATTATTAACGGACCAACGGGCACGTAAGCGAAGTTGATCGGAACTGCGCTGATAATGCCATGAGCACGGCCCAGTAAAGGTTCGACGCCTGGGCTCGTCATTTACGTGAGGGAAGTACTGGTCACTTACTCTTCCCCGAGTTCAGGAATACAAGATGTATGTCTCTGTCACATTACAGGCCTTTAGCAGGAAACTAGCTTCGGACACATTAAAAAAAAAGGACTCATGACCCAGTGCAATGGAAGCGCCAACGTTAGTATTCTACAAGTGCTGGCTGGCTTGATGTGTCGTGAATGGGCTTGCTTTCCTTGTCAATGTGTACGTGTATATGTGTTTGTGTGTGTGTGTGGGGGGGGGGGGGTGAGTGGGATGGGGTAGGGTTGTATGAAGATCACTCTATTAACAACAGCATCGTTCGCACTAACAGTGGACTTCACCGTTCAAACAAACACCCATCCTCCAACCCCACCAATCCACCCCTCACCCCCCCCCCCCCAAACACACACACACACACACACACACACACACACACGCACACCACTACGGCTCTGTGTTTGTAGGTAGACAAACACACATGACATCATCAGACGCCGACACACACCGGTTTCTGCCATCTGTAATTACATCACAGACAGAAAATATAACGTGTCATGAATAAACAATTAGAGTACCCTATTCCTATCTGCTTACAAATCCAATCCTAGAAGTTCGGAACCCGGTGACAAACGCACAGATTATCACTGATTATGACAGTACCACATATGCGAGATTTTCTTTCAGTGTCTCAATGACCTATCCAGTCTTCCTTCATGCAGGATGGACACCCCGTTGCTCAATCGGTGCCCTCGTTTCTTGACAGACATATCCTATGTGTCTATAAACACAGATAAAAAGTCAATGTATCATGATCAGGTCATTGTTGATACTGAATCTGGTAGTTCAATCGATCTCACACTTTTCACAATCACAGGCGCATTAACATGTCTCTGATAGATCATGACAATTATTCATTGCATCCCTCTTAATCAACAGGTTGACAGGTTTGATGATAACGATGGCCTTGATATCCTCATGGGATAATCACATACTCTACAACTCGCAGATTTGACGTCGCTCAGACGAGACCTAGTCTGTTGATATAAATATCACAGTTGCTGTATGTGTTGGCCACGTAGTGTAGATCACGATGGTCATTCAGATGACATCTAACTATAGCATTCACTCAGCTCTCAAATATACACGTCTACTCGTGTTGATAGTTCGAACTGGCCTTCAGGTGTTCTGGCAGGTCAATCGTTTTTAAAAACCGAGTGGCTCATTTACGGTCCGTCATCACAATCCGTGATTCCGCCTGAGCTGTCCGAGCGCTCATAATTGTTATAAACCTACTGGCCAATACTTCGTGGCTGTTCATGTTTCCCACTTTGTGATATCTCACGCTTGACCTGCCCTATTCATCATCAATCTGTGTCTCCTTTACTCAAACACTGTCATCATCATCATCTTTCCATAATCCAGGCTACAACACATGGGTGTATATGCACCGTGTTTCATGTATGTCCTAGTGTAACAATAAGCGGTTGCCGATCTATACTTCTTACCCCACAACAGTACACTTACACAGCTTTTCAAAGACTAATAACTTTTAACCAGAATTCAATGAGCCTCAGTGACAAAGTGGTCAGTGCGCTAGCTTATCAATACAGTGTCTTTTTTGATTCGCTAGGAGCGGCAAGATTTATTTCGTAAAATGGCTCCCGGATAATTGTAAATATTTTCTGGAAGAAAGGAAAGGTGACGAGGCAGGGAACTGGTCGCCAACCTCATTATGCCATGATATTGTAAAGTCCTCACATTTCTCACTTCTACTGCTTATCTAGCCGGTCTCCCTGGCCTAGGTGTTTAGCGAATTTCTCCGTAATCCCGTATACACGCGTGAGTAATGTGACGACGGCGAGAATCGGTAGCGGATCTAACCGCGTTGGTAACTTAGGGGTATGTGAGCCGGCCGCTCAGAAAGCAATGGCAAACTACTGAGCGTAATCTTGCCAAGAAATCAACAATCAGCTGAAAGATGCTGATGTTGACAGCGATGTCCTGTAAAGGATATGCAAGCATACTGCTTATCTGCCATGGGACTACCTGTACCTCTTGAGAGCTTTATCCCCACACTTGAAGCTTAAAACGTCGCATAAACGTCGACAGGGCTGACTTCACTGCACCTGGTATTTATCCTATGTGGCTCGGTCTCTTTCCGCAGTGCGGAAAGCGTAGTACAAAGCACAAGCTCTGGAGCTCCAGCGACTACACTCAGAAGTCTCCGAAAAAATTCACTTGTGAACCGAAGAATGCGGCCAGTAATCGAACCCACAGCCTTCGGTGCCCGAGTCAGACGGCTTGACCACTTCGCCACGGAGACTCCCATCGCCACATTGAAGCATCGGCCCTCAACTAACTCAAGGCAAGCCCACTCCACGTCTTCATCAGTTTATTCACCTTCGTTTCTATGATCATCTACATGTTTTCTGAGCCCCCCCCCCCCCTCCCTCTATTTTTTTTTTTGGCTTCATGTTATAGACAGGTGGGTTTCTAATGACACCATTATCAGGTTTTCTCCTGCCCAGCGCCTTTTCCCCACCTTTAGATTCGCTAGAATCTGTCTATTGCTAAGCTCTGCATCAGTGATTCGGTCATACCATTTTAGTCCTTCCCTCGGCACAGGACCAGTTATCGGATGAAGATAATTATCATAGTTTTGTAGTCGTTCTCCGAGTTTCTGATCTTT
>JACEFZ010016472.1:12500-17500 GCA_014155875.1 Cepaea nemoralis | reverse complement strand
ATGTTCTGTGCTGACGAAGGCTTTGGCCGCAACGTCCATTTTGTTTCTTGAAGTCGTGCTCAAGGAAAGCTCACAATCTACTTCTCGTTGTTCGGTGATTCTTTCATTTCTGTCCAAATGGGAGGTCACATTTGGCGATATATTATCCTTCGGCACTGAATCAGTTACCACTAACATTGTGTATTAAATGGGGGTTTGGTAAGCTTAAGTCTCCGAGTACTATTCTGGATTCTTCACATATAATGAAGGATTCGTTTCCAACAGCCTCTTCAGCATCTTCCACATCTGTTCTGCAGCCGACCGCTTAGATAATTTTCTCTGCCGTCCTCGTACTACTGGGAATGAGAAAGATATTTGGTTTGAATATTATTTTCTTAATTACGAGCAAATAATTTATAATTGCAATATTACACATGTAATACTACTATAGAAGCGAAAATGCTTACCCAAAATTGCTAAGTTCAAATGTCTAGCGGCAGTCACATCAAGCAGACTATGTATGACAGAGAATAAGAACACAACAGAAGAAACAAAGGCTGTATTTAAGAAGATGTAAGGTGATTATGTAAAAAGTTACTTGCATTTAAAGCCAGAAAGAGAGTATTGGAATACGATGACGGACATTTGTTCTGCTCTATGGGGAGAAAAGGGGGGGGGGGGGGAGGGGAATTCTGGAATATGAATAAACAAATTAGGAAGAGAATTTGAAGCAATGGCAGACGCTGTGGCGAAGGTGTCAGTATTCGTAATCTCACATCCCGCGTTCGAAACACAACTGCGGGCGAATCGGCAGCATATCGCTTTCCGTTGGTTTTCATAAAATGGTATGCATGCTGGTCATTCAGAAAGCAATGGCAAACTATTAAATGTAAACTTGCCAAGAAATCACAAACAGCAAACAATATCAGGGTTGACTGCGACGCCAAGTAAAGGATATGTAACTAGTTGTTGTTGGAATCATTGGAGATGTGTATTTCCAGGTACGAAGATTGCGAATATCTGGGCTGCCAGAGTTACGAACGAGTGCCCAGTAAAGGCTAATGAAAGCAAAACATTATATTCAACTGATAGAAGAAAAAAAAAAGGAAACACAATTTTTTGTTCATGAAATGAGAAGAGAAACATTGGAAAATGTGACGACTGAAGAGATCAAAGGCAGATATTATCCTTGGTTACTCTGTCCTGTCTAAAACCTGCATAGACCTCATGCAATGCACATTTTAACTTCCTTTCAATCCTCTTCATGAAGAGTCTCGAGATGAATTTGCTAGCAAGACTTATTAGTGCGATAGTACCATAGTATGTACACAATTTACCATTTCCGGTATTTTAGAGGAAGTCTCCATGGTCGCCGGGTGTAATGCACTTGCTCTAAACTTTCGGTGCGCTGATGGCGACGTAGGGTTTCAATGCCTATACCAGTCAGTTTATCTTCAAAGTTGACTTCTCGTTCAGAAAACAATGGCAAACTAATGAAAGTAAAATTGCAGAGAAAATCAACCTCCAGTTGGGGTTGATCACAACGTTGTGCAAAGACCACGCAGCCATTTTTTGTTGTATTATAGACAGGGACGTAGATGTTTCTGTTGCAACCTCTGGGACAAACGGCACTTTCCAAGATATTCAAACATTGTGGATGGTAGATGATACGGACGATGGCTTATTAGTCTTTTGTTGCTTTGGTATGTCGTGACGTGAACATCTAGGGTGGTAATGAAATTGTAAGAAGACATAGATTGTGGTCGTCTGTTAAAATAAAGAAATACCATAATGCAATATATGGGTAAATGGGAATATTCTTAAACAAGTGAATAAGGTAACAACTATCTCGGAACAGCCATAACATCTGATGGGAAGTGCCTTGGTGACATTAGAACAAGAATCGCTATGGCAAAAGTAGCCTTTTGCATGATGGATAACATACTGACCAATAAAAATATGTCAAATGCAGCGAGAAAAAGAGTGTTGAGGAGCGACATAGAAACGCGGACAATGAGCAGCAAGCTGAAAACCATCTCATGATATCTAATATTAGTTTTCGAGGAACATGTAAAGATTAAAATAGATACATAGAAAAGGCCAACGAGCAAGTCCTACAAGAAACAAATGAAAACAGTAAACTGGTTAGAGAATTTAAACGTAAACAGTCAAGATGTTTTGGTGACATTATGAGAAGAAATACACTAGAGAACTTGGCGACAACTGGCAAAATTGAGGGGAAAAGGGGAAGGCAGAGAAGTAAATATCACGATGGCTTGGCCACGTGACATTGTCGAGACAAGAAAAAAAAAGAGTGGATCACGATTCTGGTGGGCTTGGCACATGATGACATAATGTCACAACCTGGTGATTCTCTCTTTGTCATACTTTCAGTTGCTCATTTTAACTCCTCTAAAAGGCTCTGGTTATTTTTCATCTCTTCATATTTTTCAAGATTATCGGTAAGACTTGTTATATCTTTATACATTTCTGTGTAGTACTCATTCCATTTTTCTAGTATATCGTTATTTCTGTTAAAGTATTGCCAGATGT
Organism: Cepaea nemoralis; assembly: GCA_014155875.1. NCBI lineage: Eukaryota > Metazoa > Mollusca > Gastropoda > Stylommatophora > Helicidae > Cepaea > Cepaea nemoralis. The sequence continues at coordinate 14,968 of JACEFZ010016472.1, read as the reverse complement.
TTAGGATTTATTACATGTAAGCTTAGTCTGAATTCGCCTTAAATGTCTTGATGTATCTGAACATTTCTCCAAGTTTCCATGCTACTAGAAATGTTCCATTCTATTTCATATATCTTCTTATATATAAAAAAGGATGTGTGTGTGTATGTCCTTTATGCGTTCGCGAACGGCCCATCCGATTGAGATGAAATTTTCTACACGTCTTCCATTCATTCCAGCGCAGCCAACTGTGATATTTTTTAGTGTGAAATCGGCTGCTTACTTAATATTATTTAATTTTTCATTTTTCATTATAATTTCTATACAGCGAGGGGACTTAACTCTGTAAAAGTTATTTCAAGGGGCATAACTTTCAATACATCTTCTGTATATCTTATAGTCATATTGTTGCATCGTTTTCAAAGATTTATAAACTATTTGTCTATAGTTATGTACCGGCATATGAGTTATAATAAATAATGCTACAATCTTTAAGGCATTTTCAAAGTTTTCATAAAAATAATGCATAATGCATAACATTGTAACTCATCTTTTTATGCTTACGAAGTTATCTACAGTCATGCAGGTGATTAGAAACGGTTTTCATTAGAAATAATGGATGGTGTGTGGAAGGACATTCTTTTAAGTTACTTTATTTTGTTGTATGAATTTAATGAGACGCTACCCGCCAGGAGCTGGGCGAAGCCACGCCGGGTCAGATAGATAGACAGACCCACCTTTTCGCTGCAGTTATCTACAGGCATATGCGTTATAATCCTCCTCCTCCTCTCCCCCTCCTCCTCCTACTCTCTTCCTCTTCCCCTCCCCCCTCTCCTTCCCCCTCCTCCCTCTTTCTCCTCCCTCCTCCTCCTACCTCCTCGCCCTCCTCCCTCCTCCTAATCACTCCTCTTCCTTCCTTCTCCCTTCTCCTCCTCTTTCCTCCTCCTCCCTCCTCCTCCTACGTCTCCCCCTCATCCCTCCTCCTCCCTCCTCCTTCTCCTCCCTTTTTCTCCCTCCTCCTCCCATTACTCCTCCTCCTCCTCCTCCCTCTCCTCCTCCCTCCTCATCCCTCCTCCCTCTCCTCCTCCCTCCTCATCCTCTCTCCTCCTCCCTCTACCTCCTCCCTCCTCCTCCCTCCACATCCCTCCTCCGCCTCCCTCTACCACCTCCCTCCTCCTCCCTCCTCCGCCTCTTCCCTCCTCCTCTTCCCTCCTCCTCCATCTTCCTCTCCTCCTCCCTCTCCTCCTCCTGCGTTCTTCTCCTCCCTCATCCTCCCTCCTCCTTCTCCTTCCTCCTCCCTCTTCCTCCTCCCTCTTCCTCCTACTCCCTACTCCTCCTCCCCTCCTCCTCCCTCCTCCTCCCTCTTCCTCCTCCTCCCTCCTCCCCCTTGCTCTCCTCCTCCTCCTCCTCCTCCTCCTAATCACTCCTCCTCCCTTCTCCTCCTCTCTTCTTCCTCCTCCTCCCTCCTCCCTCCTTCCCCCTCATCCTCCCTCCTCCTCCTCCCTCCTCCTTCACCCTCCTCCTCCCTTCTCCCCTCCTCCTCCCTCCTCCCTTATCTCTCTCCTCCCTCCTCTTCCTCCCTCCTCCTCCTCCCTCCTCCTCCTCCCTCCTCTTCTCTCCTCCTCCTCCTTTCTCCTCCTCCTCTCCTCCTCCTCCTCCCTCTACCTCCTTCCTCCTCCTCCCTCCACCTCTTCTCTCCTCCTCCTAATCCCTCCTCCTTCCTCCCTTCTCCTACTCCTCCCTCCTCTTCCTTCCTCCTCCTCTCTCCGCCTATCTCTTCCTCCCTCCTCCTCCTCCCTCCTCCTCCCTCCTCCACCTCCCTCTTTCTCCTCCCAGCTTCTACTCCTCCTTTTTCTTCTTCTGCTGCTGCTGCTGCCGCCGCTCCATTTACCCAAGTTAATTGTTGGGGAAGATGTAAAGATCTTTCAAGTGCTCTTTCTAATGCTTTTTGTAAGTTGGTCTTCGTTTATCTAAGGTTGTTCTAACTTCAACCAATAAATGAATACACAGACAGACAGACAGACAGACAGACAGACAGACAGACAGACAGAGAGGGACAGACAGACAGACAGACAGACAGACAGACAGACAGACAGACAGACAGACAGACAGACAGACAGACAGTCGGGAACGGGAACTTATATGACTACTGATATGAATTAAATGAGATGCTCCCCATCAGGGGCTGGGCGAAGCCGGGCCGGATCAGACAGACAGACAGACAGATAGACAGACAGACAGACAGATAGATAGTCGGGAACGGGAGCTTATATGACTACTTATATGAATTAAATGAGATGCCCCACACCAGGAGCTGGGTGATGCCGGGCCGGGTCAGACAGACAGACAGACAGACAGACAGACAGACAGACAGACAGATAGTCGGTAACGTAAACGAGAACTTATATGACTACTTATATGAATTACATGAGATGCTCCCCACCAGGGACTGGGCGAAGCCGGGCCGGGTCTACTAGTTACCTATAAAA
>JACEFZ010016472.1:0-7500 GCA_014155875.1 Cepaea nemoralis | reverse complement strand
GGGGGTCACGTGTTTCATTGACAATGTTTCCTCCAAGGGGGTCACGTGTTTCATTGACAATGTTTCCTCCACGGGGGTCACGTGTTTCATTGACAATGTTTCCTCCAAGGGGGTCACGTGTTTCATTGACAATGTTTCCTCCAAGGGGGTCACGTGTTTCATTGGCAATGTTTCCTCCAAGGGGGTCACGTGTTTCATTGGCAATGTTTCCTCCAAGGGGGTCACGTGTTTCATTGGCAATGTTTCCTCCAAGGGGGTCACGTGTTTCATTGGCAATGTTTCCTGCACGGGTGTCACGTGTTTCATTGGCAATGTTTCCTCCAAGGGGGTCACGTGTTTCATTGGCAATGTTTCCTCCAAGGGGGTCACGTGTTTCATTGGCAATGTTTCCTCCAAGGGGGTCACGTGTTTCATTGGCAATGTTTCCTCAAAGGGGGTCACGTGTTTCATTGGCAATGTTTCCTGCACGGGTGTCACGTGTTTCATTGGCAATGTTTCCTCCAAGGGGGTCACGTGTTTCATTGGCAATGTTTCCTCCAAGGGGGTCACGTAGTTTCATTGGCAATGTTTCCTCCAAGGGGGTCACGTGTTTCATTGGCAATGTTTCCTGCCACGGGTGTCACGTGTTTCATTGGCAATGTTTCCTCCAAGGGGGTCACGTGTTTCATTGGCAATGTTTCCTCCAAGGGGGTCACATGTTTCATTGGCAATGTTTCCTCCACGGGGGTCACGTGTTTCATTGGCAATGTTTCCTCCAAGGGGGTCACGTGTTTCATTGACAATGTTTCCTCCAAGGGGGTCACGTGTTTCATTGGCAATGTTTCCTGCACGGGTGTCACGTGTTTCATTGACAATGTTTCCCGCAAGGGGGTCACGTGTTTCATTGACAATGTTTCCTCCAAGGGGGTCACGTGTTTCATTGACAATGTTTCCTCCAAGGGGGTCACGTGTTTCATTGACAATGTTTCCTCCAAGGGGGTCACGTGTTTCATTGACAATGTTTCCTCCAAGGGGGTCACGTGTTTCATTTGTATGACATAATTAAATGGTAGATATCATTAACTTTTTTATTTACCCCAGTACGCTGGCCAGGGATATTTCCTTTGCTAATTTAATAAAGACATTGCCATTGCCTTTCCCTGTGTGTGTCTGTATAGATAGATAGATAGATAGAAAGATAGATAGATAGATAGAAAGATAGATAGATAGAAAGATAGATAGATAGATAGATAGATAGATAGATAGATAGATAGATAGATATATAGATAGATAGATAGATAGATAGATAGACAGACAGCCGGTTCGACAGACAGACAGACAGACAGACAGACAGACAGACAGACAGACAGACAGACAGACAGACAGACAGACAGACAGTCGGGAACGGGAATTTATATGACTACTTTTATGAATAAAATGAGATGCTCCCCATCAGGGGCTGGACGAAGCCGGGCTGGGTCAGACCGACAGACAGACAGACAGACAGACAGACAGACAGATAGATAGATAGTCGAGAACGGGAGCTTATATGACTACTTATATGAATTAAATGAGATGCTCCCCACCAGGGACTGGGTGAAGCCGGGCCGGGTCAGACAGACAGACAGACAGACCGATAGACAGACAGACAGACGAACAGACAGACAGATAGACAGACAGATAGTCGGGAACGGGAGCTTATATGACTACTTATATGAATTAAATGAGATGCTCCCCACCAGGAGCTGAGTGAAGCCGGGCCGGGTCAGACAGACAGACAAGCAGACAGACAGACAGACAGACAGACAGACAGACAGACAGACAGACAGACAGACAGACAGATCCCCGCCAGGGCCTGGGCGCAGCCGAGCCGTGTCAGCTAGTCATAAATAAAACAACAATAAGATATGAAACGTCTGTTTCATGTTCTCATTTAAAATGAAAACCAGATATAACAATATCATCTTACTGAACTGCTTTCTGCCAAGTGAGTGGTTCTTTCTTCCTTTTAGGTTTGTCTCTTTTAGGTGTGTCCCTTTTAGGCTTGTTCCTTGGTCGTTTCTTCTTCTCTCTGTCCTTGGAAGACGATCTGGGCTGCAAATGTAATTTACAATATGAAAATGAAACAAAAAGTATGTTAAGGTCACACTGAAAACCAACAAGCGAGATCACATGTACGTACCTTACAAGGGCCTCAAGTCAGATGAATAGAAATCACATTTGGGAAAATGAATAAGAATAACGTAATGATGACTAAGAAAAGTAATAATAAATACATTAGAACACGCCACACTTGTCCGATTTCGTATGTAACAATCTTTATCAAGTACAGTACAACAAAAATAATTAACAAGAAAATGATGATAAATGATGGCACACAATACAGAAATCGACATGGCTCGACGGCATTAAGATGGACTAAACGTTGACGTTTCGTTCAGAAAGCAATGGCAAACTACTGCACATAAAATTGCCTTGAAAATCTACTTGGGGTTGATCGCAACGTCCTGTAAAGCATATAAAGCACTTGAAAGCACGGCAACATTGAAAGCACATGCAACACTTGAAAGCACTTACAACATTTGAAAGCACATAATAAATGAACAAATAATCATAACAACAATAATATGAACAAATAAACATAAACAATCAGACAGTTGCTGTTGTTGTTGTTGCTGTTGTTGTTGTTGTTGTTGTTGTTGTTGCTGTTGTTCGCATGTCCTTTACAGGACATCGCTGTCAACATTAGCATCTTTCATCTGATTGTTGATTTCTTGGCAAGATTACGCTCATTAGCTTGCCAGTGCTTTCTGAGTGACCGGCTCACATACACCTAAGTTACCGACTCGACGAAAACCGCCACCGATTCTCGCGCACGCCAGTTACTCACGAGAGTATACGGGATTACGGAGGAAGTCGCTAAAGCCTAGGCCAGGGAGACCGACCGACACCAGTTAGTTGGACTAACACGTTGACTTCTCTTTCTTGACTTGGGAACGTAAATTACAAGTACTTCTGAAGTCGAAGTGGGTTGGCCTGATGGCGAGGGACACTGGTAATAGGGAAAGTTAATCCACACGAAACATTCAGTCCAGTGCTACTAGAAGTAGTGTGTATGTACTACGCTTGAGTTCAAAGCGAGCGAGCCCAAGAAAAAACTAAATAAACCCACTTCGGCTCCACGGGGGTCACGTGTTTCATTGGCAATGTTTCCTCCAAGGGGGTCACGTGTTTCATTGGCAATGTTTCCTGCACGGGGGTCACGTGTTTCATTGACAATGTTTCCTCCAAGGGGGTCACGTGTTTCATTGACAATGTTTCCTCCAAGGGGGTCACGTGTTTCATTGGCAATGTTTCCTCCAAGGGGGTCACGTGTTTCATTGGCAATGTTTCCTCCAAGGGGGTCACGTGTTTCATTGGCAATGTTTCCTCCAAGGGGGTCACGTGTTTCATTGGCAATGTTTCCTCCAAGGGGGTCACGTGTTTCATTGGCAATGTTTCCTCCAAGGGGGTCACGTGTTTCATTGGCAATGTTTCCTCCAAGGGGGTCACGTGTTTCATTGGCAATGTTTCCTCCAAGGGGGTCACGTGTTTCATTGGCAATGTTTCCTCCAAGGGGGTCACGTGTTTCATTGGCAATGTTTCCTCCACGGGGGTCACGTCTTTCATTGGCAATGTTTCCTCCAAGGGGGTCACGTGTTTCATTGGCAATGTTTCCTCCAAGGGGGTCACGTGTTTCATTGACAATGTTTCCTCCAAGGGGGTCACGTGTTTCATTGGCAATGTTTCCTCCAAGGGGGTCACGTGTTTCATTGACAATGTTTCCTCAAGGGGGTCACGTGTTTCATTGACAATGTTTCCTCCAAGGGGGTCACGTGTTTCATTGACAATGTTTCCTCCAAGGGGGTCACGTGTTTCATTGACAATGTTTCCTCCAAGGGGGTCACGTGTTTCATTGGCAATGTTTCCTCCACGGGTGTCACGTGTTTCATTGACAATGTTTCCTCCAAGGGGGTCACGTGTTTCATTGACAATGTTTCCTCCAAGGGGGTCACGTGTTTCATTGGCAATGTTTCCTCCAAGGGGGTCACGTGTTTCATTGGCAATGTTTCCTCCAAGGGGGTCACGTGTTTCATTGGCAATGTTTCCTCCAAGGGGGTCACGTGTTTCATTGGCAATGTTTCCTCCAAGGGGGTCACGTGTTTCATTGGCAATGTTTCCTCCAAGGGGGTCACGTGTTTCATTGGCAATGTTTCCTCCAAGGGGGTCACGTGTTTCATTGGCAATGTTTCCTCCAAGGGGGTCACGTGTTTCATTGGCAATGTTTCCTCCAAGGGGGTCACGTGTTTCATTGGCAATGTTTCCTCCAAGGGGGTCACGTGTTTCATTGGCAATGTTTCCTCCAAGGGGGTCACGTGTTTCATTGACAATGTTTCCTCCAAGGGGGTCACGTGTTTCATTGGCAATGTTTCCTCCAAGGGGGTCACGTGTTTCATTGGCAATGTTTCCTCCAAGGGGGTCACGTGTTTCATTGACAATGTTTCCTCCACGGGTGTCACGTGTTTCATTGACAATGTTTCCTCCAAGGGGGTCACGTGTTTCATTGGCAATGTTTCCTCTGTGACAAGATCGCCTTGGGTAGTGAGAGTGAACCACACCCGAGGTGTCTCTAGCACTCCCGTGTATTCTAACCCCAGGGGTTGGATAGGCAGATACACATTTTTACTCTGTGGCTGATCTCACATTAGTTACATTTGTCTACAAGCCCCTCCAGATTCTAGACCCCCACTAACTACCTACTCCTGTGGAACAATGAACACTTAGGCATCGTCCGAGACCACGCTCAATCAGTATACAAAGAGCAAGTCAACATACATAAAGTTTATTCTACCCTTGAGAATATAGAACTGAAATGAACATCCTGATAGAATAATCTATTTACACAAATAGAGGATAGAGTAGAGACAGAATCAGAGATATGGTCGTCATCATAAGGTTGAGAAGTAGGTTGGATGCAGATGTCCCGTCCAGTCGGTCCACCATTCACCCGGCTTCCTTCCAGAGCTTGGATCAACCACAATAGAGTCACCACTGAACCTCACTCAACTGGACCAACTGCATCTTTATCACTCCTACGGAGTCACTGTTAATGAATACACAGTTCTCTATCAACACTGGATGGGAGACAATCCTCCTGGATTTGACCCCATTTATTCGTGACTTCAATGAAGATAAGTAGCCACTGACCAATCTAATGGTCCCTCAGTAATACATTACCCGTGGTTGGATAAGGAGTCAATGACCAAGTCAATGGTCCCGCACTCATAACACAGTAACACTGGTTGTCGAATAAGTCAATGACCAATTCAATGGTCCCGCACTCATAACACAGTAACACTGGTTGTAGAATAAGTCAATGACCAATTCAATGGTCCCGCACTCATAACACAGTAACACTGGTTGGTTAATCAGATAAGGCAACTGATATGTCACTGAGTCCTACACGAACACAGTTCAAAATCTTCATACTCTTTCAGTACACTATTAGAATCAGACATCTACTTCCAAGGGAGACAATTCAGGTTGGACTATAATCTATTGTCCCTTCCACCTGGTAACACTTGCCACAAGTTACTATTCGTAAGCTGGTGTAGGTCTCCACAAGACCGGCCACTAAAGCTGTCATAGGATCCATTCAAGTGTCTAAATAAATTCTTTCCGCGTTTAGGCGGAACCACCGTAATAGTATACGGTCAGGTGTTTCCTTTCTTTGAGCATGATTGCTCAAGTTGCTGAAATGTTCCTTGCTGAAATAGAGTATCTTCTATGTCAGAAAAACAACACAAACCATCATGTCCCACACGTGCACCTTCAGGGCACCTGAATCACTGCATGTAAACCTTCACGCATGATGAATCACACTGGGCACAGGGTGTGGTTGAGTCTGGCGTGATAAGTAAAGAATTGGACCCGTTCGCTGTGTTACACGAAGGGGTTTCCGGCCAACAACAAGTATAGTTGACTGATTCCTCAACAGGAAAACTCCTGAAAAGGAAGAGCGACCGGTGAGAGTATACTGGCCCAAACATTAGTCCACATGCATCCTACCAATGACTACTCAACCCTCAGTCATGCTACTTAGTTATGCAAATAACTAAAGCATTATCTCTATATGGAGAATAGTAAAGCATGGGTTCATTACTGTCAGCTGGCCTCAAAGAACAGCCCGTCAAACAGAGCAAGAAATCAGAATGACGAGTCTGATCGTGGGTCTCACCTATCCCTAATCATCTACCAGTTGTCGCTAACGTCACTAGTGATAGTACGCTGTTATCATAGTTCTAAAATTAATCGAACTAAACCTTAAGGTAAAGAGTCCCTGGACTCGTTCCTTACATTATCAATGTACATTAATAAACATAATACTGATCAATATACCATCCCTCGGGATATAGGAATAGTACATGATCACATCCAATATGTACACATGCCTGTTTGCTGGTGGGACCACCTGCCCACGCTATAGCAAACTCTTCTTATCAGACTCTTCCTTAGAGTCAAGAAGCCTTCTTGATAATACATGTTCCCCACATGTTCCAAGGGTGATGTTCCAGTTCAGCCCTCCCAAGTGGTTTAGCCTTGGCCTGGACCGAACTTCATCGTTGGCATGGTCTGCCAACACTATACTTTCATACTTACTTTCAAATCTCCCATATCCCATATGTCTCCGTGTCTCATACAACCTCCTTGCATCCTTCCATACTTCCAGCACCTTAACACTCACTCGCACTAGCGCCAGTATGAAAGAACAGGATAGCTAAGACAAGAATTCAGAACGCATATGTATATCGCGACGGCACGCATTGTTATCACGCGTCGACCTATTCGGCGTTCGGAATTACTCCAGGAAGTATCACATGCCATGACCTAATATATATACACAATGCCATATATATATATATATATATATATATATATATATATATATATATATATATATATATATATATATATATATATATATATCATCATCATCATCATCATCAATGACGACTTACCTTCACACAGAAATCCCGTGTTCCACACAATGAATTCACTATTAAGTTACTACACAATAGTTACATCATTCCTGGTGGCAAAGAACTAAGTTCTTTCTTTACTTAGTAACTAAGCACAATTCTGGCTGAATCTCCACTTACCAACTTACCTGATTATCTAACAGTTCTCCTTGCTTCAGCAACTGACTGACATAAATCTAGATTTCTATCAGGCACTATTAACTATGTTCTATTCTAACTCAGCAACCTAATAGATGCAACGATTTGCGATACATGGTAAATACAACTTGAACTCAAATCGCCCACATCGCATGCCTGCATTCCCAACAGCTGATTCGCGAACACACGTTGGTAAACAAACACACGACCTAGCCTTCAGCAGCGTTATCGATCGGTTTGCTCATTAGTAATGCAAAGATATCCGCAATCCGCATATGTAATGAGGTTAGAACGATGGCGTTTT
>JACEFZ010016471.1:370000-460935 GCA_014155875.1 Cepaea nemoralis | reverse complement strand
TTTTGAAAAAAATTTTGGGTCTATTATTATTTACATTCAGAGTTAATGTACTGTTCTGAAGTGAGGACAATGACTGGAGCTAAATACCCAAGACGTCTCAATGCGCGAAACAAGGTCTTTGACGATTTTGTTCTTTTCATTTGCTTTATATTTTCGAACGCAATTCGCAATCCCGCAAACTGCATTCAAAACAGTTTTGGGCGATTTGGAAGCAGACCATCTTGTGCTGGTTTTCCTACAATGGTATGAATGCTGGTCATTCAGAAAGCAATGGCAGACTACTGAACGTAAACTTGACAAGAAATCACAAACATCCCCCAAAAGATGCTTGGCTTGACAGCAACGTCCTGTAAAGGATATGCTAGGGATTTTTTTTTTCTTTTTGTAAAAACACAGCTGTATTAATATCTGCCAAGAGATTAAGACCAGTCCGCAAACACCACACTGTCTGGGCACAGAGTACAGTTAACGCTGAATTCAACTAATCAAAACTAAATCCTAACTCGGGGCCCCAGAGGACAATCAATACTCGAGGACATATTCCTGACTGACATTTCAGCAGATTACGTCTCCCATTGTTGCAAATGTCAGACAACACACAGAGTGGGGGAATTTACAGGAGCAGTCATCCTCGAGATATCGGAAGAGTAGGCGGGAGAGGCTCGACACATCGATACATTTTAAAAATAACATGAAGAGGTGATTTACAAAGAACTATCAGAGGTCGGGAGAGACAAGAAGAGAGTGCGTGAGGAGACATCTAGAAGGAGTATTATGAATTCCAAGGAGAACTTTTGTCTGGTTGTCTGCCTGCTCGCCTGCTTGCCTGCCTGGCAGGATGTCTGTCTGTCTGTCTCTCTGCCTGCCTGCCTTGCCTGCCTGTCTGCCTGCTCGCCCGTCTGTCCGTCCGTCCGTCTGTCTGTCTGCTTGTCTGCCTGCCTGCCTGTTCATCAGTCGGTCTGAGTTCACATATCTTTAGTTATAAACTCCTTCTCCCACGCTAAACAACTTCCCATTTTGTAGCATACGTTTGCTAAAATGAAGAAAAAAAACACAAAAAACCACAGCCTTTAGAAGGAAAAAGAATAGGCTTCGCTGCATCGGGGTTGATCCCATCTAACCCAGTCTCTCTCCTCAGATGTGCTAACACCCTGCCGAGAACGTCTCACAGGACACGAACACACGAACTCCTTAGCTCTGGGTACGACCCTCGGGAATTACCAGAAAACATTACACACGTACATCTGAAAACGAAAGAACACACGACTTTCTGGGCACGAGACAGGCGGGTTAACCACATCGCCACGCGTAGACCACATCGCCACGCGTAGACCACTTCGATACGGGTTGACCACTTCGACACGGGTTAACCACTTCGCCACGGGTTGACTACTTCGCCACGGGTTGACTACTTCGCCACGGGTTGATCACTTCGCCACGGGTTGACCACTTCGGCACTGGTTGACTACTTCGCCACGGGTTGATCACTTTGCCACGGGTTGACTACTTCTCAACGGAGTTTCATTAATATATAATTGTTTTTCTCTATATAGCATACCACTGTATCCATAAATATATCATTATTGTTATCAACATAGCAATATACTACTCCTAAGCAACAGATGCAAGAGACACAAAAAGATGTTCGTGTAATGGGCAATGATAAACGAAAAGCTGACAAAATGAAGGTCGTTTAATGAGTAATGATACACATGGAACTGAAAAATAAATAGTCTCTTGCATTGACCAATGATACAATATAAACTGACACAAATACTCTCTTGCAATGGGTAATGACACAATAAAAACTGACAAAATACTCTTTGGCAATGAGTAATGATACACAGTAAACTTACAAGAATACTCTCTTGCTATGAGCAATGATACACAAGAAACAGACACAAATACTCCATTGCAATGAGCAACAATACCCTTGCTAGAAACTAACAAAAAGAAGTCCGTATAATTAACCACGATACAATGATATAACGAATGCTATATAAAAATAAAAAAAAAACAAACAAACAAACAAGTGACGTATATAATGAGCAATGAGGCACTCTAAGTAAAGAAAGAGACCCTTTTCACGCTAAGATCCGTATTGGGTATATGATGCTAAAACCCATATTTTATATTGATCGGGACTAGATGGGCGTTGGCAATGACACACCAACCGCCTTTACTTCTCAATAAAAAATCTCCTGGTAGCAATTTTTGGGCAGAGTCGACCTTCGGCGTTCCGAACACACAACTACCAAGGAGCAGGCAAGAGTCCTTGCTAATGAGTTACCACTCAATGAGTCATTACCTGAGACCATTATTAGTCACGATATTTCAGCCACAAACCGACAGAGTCGTTCTGCTCGCGTGGCAGTGACCTATTTGAAACTAGGTCGCAGTTGTACTGGCAACCCAACCAGTACTTGATGGCTGCACTCGCTCTCCTACAAGGCATCACCAGGCACACGCCATGAGAGAAATGGAATCGACAGTCCACATGCAATGCCTAGGTAGGCCTACTTCTTCATGTGTCTGAGTCCCTGTTGTTTTGCTGGTAAAACTTAGTGTACACGTGTGTAGATAGTTCATACATAACCACACAAGTATTGATCGGCGCTCAAAGAGGTAGAAGACAGAAGTAGAGATTAGAGGACGAACTCATCATAATCAAGTGCCATGCCAGCTGGCGTAGGAGTTCATGTCTCTTCATATATCTCGGTCTTTGGTCTTCTGGATCAACTCTGCTGCTGATATTCCTCTATGCCACAGTCTCAATCCATCCAGCATCATTTCTCTTGGTCGGCCTCTGTCTTTCTTCCTCTCAATCTTTCCAGTCTTCACGATGTTCTCCAATGCCCCTCTTCTAATCACTGTCACCTCCAAATGACGTCTGCGCCTCGCTGCAGGAATAAGTGTACTTCTGCGCATGACCAATTAGACACTCAAATAATAATATAAAAAAGGTGTCTTTATTAGCCAGGTATCATATACCTGAACCCACAACTATGGAATATGAACAGAATTCGTATCTTACCATTTAAATAGCACCATAGGTCTCAGAATTTTATGTTAAAACAGCATAGGTCAAATAACAAACACTCAAACACACGAACCGTAATGCTGTGTCCAGTATATGTACGAACATTTAAAGAAGAGATTTCTGTGTAATACGTGTTTAGATAATCTCTAGTTTGAACAAAGCACAAACGTTAGCGGATTACGCAATCACACAGGAAGACACTGCAACACGAAGTTGGTAATCGTAACCGTTGACAATCAGCCTTCAGACAGAAAGCGACTCCAAGTGGTGGAGTGGCCTAGAGGTTCTTGGCTAGGCTCTACTTCTAGAAGATCGGGATTTAGCTGCTGGTTTTTGCAGATTAAGGAATCCAAGGATGTCATATGTAAGGGTGCCTTTTACACCATATATGGCGTATTCGGTATAAGTCGCTAGACACATATTTTTATAGACCTATCGGTACCCCAGAGGTGGAGATGTCAATATCAAGCAGGCCGCCTTTACTTCCCAAGGCATGTCCTGATATCTATTTAAAGCTGGGTCGACTTGGCAGCCCATATCAAAACTGGAACCAGTCTCGATGAGGATTCGAACATAAGACCCCCTGGTCCAACAGCCGGCAACTAGCCACTACTCTACTGCGGGTCACCCAAGGATTTTCTAGGGTAATACATCGGAGGACTAGCCTTCATTGATAAGGACGGAAAAATATATTGGGCACTTAAATAATTTCCCTTTTTGCGATTCTGATAGCGTCCACGTTTACTGATGATAGCAGAAACGTGGCTGAGATATGCTATTTATCACCTGCTGCTTGATGTCCGTTCTGTTTTACTGATATCTGTGCTACGGCCCATGGGTGATAGCTTTCTAAAACATTGTGACATAACGGCAGCTGGCCTGAGATTGCCCATATAACCCACAGAGTGCAGGTTAGTCTATACAAATACGTCTCTAGCACTATATATCCAAAGAGTCTTTTACTTATTGCTTTCTTACTCTAAAACATTCACAATGGGCAGACAAGCTGGAAAACATCTGATGGCAGTGGAAATGTGGTTTCTGAGGTTAATGCAAAGAATATCATGGACATACAAAAAAATCAATGAGCAAGTCCTACAAGAAACAAATGGAAACCGTAAACTGCTTATAGAAATTAGACGTAGAAAACCCAAGATGTTATTTTCTTTGAGAGAGAGGGGGAGCGGGCACGTTTTAAGAAGAAACAAACTAGAGAACTTGGTGACACCTGGCAAGATTGAGGGGAAAAGAACAAGGGGAGGAAGAGAAGTAAATATCCAGATGGCTTGGCCACGTGGCGTGATCGAAGCAAGAACGCAAAGCTGATTCATGATGCTGGTGATCGTGTGAGATGGAGAAACATGACCACCCACTCTTATCGGCACGACACATGATGATTATGAAAACATTCACAACGTCAGTTTCTTCCAGTTAAGACTATATCTGATTTGTTAACATAAACACATTTATATAAATAATGCCGGCTTCGTGGCTTAGAGGTTATGACTTCCCGTAGTCTCGTATACTCTCGTCGGTGACGTGATGACGGTGAGAATCAGCAGTGGTTCGAATCACATCGGTAACTTACGGGGTATGTGAGCCGGCCGCTCAGAAAGCAATGGCAAACTACTGAGCGTAATCTTGCCAAGAAATCAACATACAGCTAAAAGATGCTGGTGTTGACAACGATGTCCTGTAAAGGATATGCAAAAAAAAAAAAAAAACCTTGAAGAATCTGATTTGTTAGCGTAAACATTTAATCACATCTATGATAATAATGCGATCTAACCTTAAATCATCTGATGTGTTAACGTAAACATTCACCACATATATGTAAATAATGCGATCTAACACTGAAGCATCTAATTTCACGATTTATAAATCTTATTTTATAATTAGTTTCAACAATTCAATTCACTCTGTTTTCCGCATTCAATTAAATTGATTGGCTCTCAGCGGCTGTTCAGATAGTCTGAAGTATAAGTCATGAGTATTGATGATTGGACACAACTGTCCTGGCTGTTAGTAATTTCAGTTGTAATGAAGGTAATGTGGCTTCTGAGAGAATGTTGCGAATCTCTTTGGCTACCAGATTAATTAACAAAGAAGTCCTGTAGAAGGCCAATGAAAGTAGAAAATTACAGGGTGTTTGTAAAGTCTCACTACACTTTGTATGTAGAACAAATCTGAAAAATGAAGTGCATGATATCATTAAAAAAAATGAAGCAATGTGTAGTGAATGGCTGTCGTCTGCTGGAATAATTCTTTGCACTCCAAATAGAATGGTGTTATTAACGGAAGGAATAATTGTTTTCAAATTTGTTCTGCATACAAATTGTAGTAGTGAGACGTTATAAACACCCGGTATATTTAACTATACGAAAAAGACAAATGATGTTCTTTGATTATGAGAAGAGAAACAATGGAAAATATTGCGTCGACTAGAAAGTAGAGCGGTAGAAGAAGCAGGAGCAAACAAAGAGAAATGATGACGGATGACCTAAGATGGTCGAAACATTCCATTGGCACCTTGCCGTCTTGACAGACGATAGTTTGTGCTTTAAAAAGGCATAATAACTTTTAACTATGGCGGTAGCGAGTGTGACTGATAAGGCCAATTTGCGCTGTAAATGTCCGTTCACAGTGGGTGCATGTGAACACGTGGTCATTTCCACCATCATGCACCATCTTACGTCTCAAACGCTTGGTGTGTGACTTTTCTGCAATAATTTTCTCCTTTGACTTTATTCCATTTCTGATATTTGCCCTCCATGCAACACGTTCAGCGGCGACTTGCTCCCAATGTGCATTATCAATGCCTGTATCAATCATGTCCCTCTTACACACATCTTTGTATCGTAGTAGAGGCCGACCCTGAGATCTCTTACCCATCTGTAATTCACCAAAAAAGATATCCTTTGGTATTCTACCATCATCCATCCTCCTAAGATGTCCTATCCATCTAAGTCTACGAAGACTGAGCATGGAATAAACTGTCACACAACCTGATCTTTCCAATACTTCAGTATTTGTGATTTTGTCTTGCCACTTAATACCAAGAATTCTTCGCAGACACCGCATATGAAAGCTGTTTAAATTGTTCTCTTGGTGTGAGTAAGTTGTCCAGGTTTCACTGCCATAGAGAAGAGTACTAAGGACACAGGCTTGATAGACAAGGACTTTTGTTTTGGCAGTAAGCTTCCTGTTCTCCCAGACTCTTTTTCTTAACCTGTTCATTGTTGTTGCTGCCTTACCAATCCGGATGTTGATTTCCTGATCTAGGGATAATTTGCTATTTACCACTGATCCTAGATATGTAAAATGGTCTACTATCTCTAGTTCGGCGTCGTCAATAAAGATTGATGGTACCTCATGTGCACCTTGTGACATAATCTGTGTCTTCTTTTTGCTAATTGTTAAACCAAATTCAGAACAAGCATTGGAGAATGCAGATAGTAGACATTGCAATTCTTCCTCAGAGTGGGTCGTAACTGCAGCATCATCTGCAAAAAGCAACTCTCTGATCAGTACCCTCCTAATTTTGGTCTTAGCCTTCAATCTCTGAGCATTGTAGAGGCCGCCATCTGAGCGTGAGTGAATGTATATACCACCATCCTGATCACGAAATGCATATTTCAGTAGAAGTGAAAAGTATATTCCAAAGAGGGTGGGAGCTAGTACACAACCTTGCTTAACTCCACTCTTTATTTCAAATTCTTCAGAAGTTGCACCATCAAACTTGATTATACCCTTCATGCCTGTGTGGAACGATTCCACAATGGACAGAAGAGTTGGTGGGCAGCCAATCTTCTTTAGTGCCTTGAACAGACCCTCACGACTGACCAAATCAAATGCCTTTGTGAGGTCGATGAAGGCAATAAACAGTGGTTGATTCTGTTCACGGCATTTTTCTTGCATTTGTCGCAATGAGAATATCATATCAGTGGTAGACCGGTTCTGTCGAAAGCCACACTGTGATTCGGGGTAGACTTGATCTCCTAGGACTTGAAGTCTGCGCAGAACAATTCTGGCAAATACTTTTCCAACAATACACAGAAGTGAGATACCCCTATAGTTGTTACAGTCGCTCCTATCTCCCTTGTTCTTGTACAGCGTTATGATGCTTGAATCTTTGAAATCCTGTGGGACTTGTCCTTCACGCCAGCATAGCTCTATTAGCTGGTGGATCTGTATAGTGAGTGTGTCTTGCCCACTCCTGATAACCTCTATTGGAATCCCATCCTTACCTGGAGCCTTGCCAGATGCAAGTTCATTTATAGCACACTTAACTTCTGTTATGGTGGGAAGTGTGTCCAGGTGGTCAAGAGTTGGTAGAGCCTCTATGGCGTTGAGGGCATCATCCGCTAGTTTGGTCTCACTTGAGTAAAGCTCCAAATAGTGCTCTACCCATCTGTCCATCTGCTGTTTCTTATCAGTGATGACTTCTCCAGTCAAGGTTTTCAATGGTGCACTTCTTTTGATCACTGGACCACAAGCTTTCTTTATTCCTTCATACATGCTTCTTATGTCTCCCTTATCACTTGCGATTTGAATGGACTCACATAACTTGATCCAATAATCATTTGCACACTGCCTGGCAGCCTTTTGCACATCCTTCCTAGCTTGCCTTAGCTCACTCAGAGTGTTACGCGTTGGTCTTTCCTTGTTTCTTAAGAGAGCTTTCTTCTTCTTATCAATCAGGGGCTGCAGAGTCTCGCTGTTGGCCGCAAACCAGTCCTGCCTCTTATGATCCACAGTGCCGTAAACCCCTACGGCAGTTTTATAAAGAGTTTCCTTAATTTGACCCCACTTTTCATTTACTGTACAATTTTCTGGTGTATCAGTGAAAGCATCTTCAAGTTGCTGTTGAAACTGAAAGCACTTTTCAGGATCATGAGTGTTAATAATATTAATCCTGTGGCTAGATTTGTGTTTAGCTGTGTAGATTCTCTTTGGTCTCAGTCTAACCCTTGCAACAACCAAAGAATGATCCGTATCACAGTCAGCACTGTGGTAACTACGAGTCAATGATATATGGTTCAGATGTTGTCTCCGTGTGATGATGAAGTCCAGCTGGTGCCAATGGCCGGATCTTGGATGTTTCCATGTGACCTTATGCATCTCTTTTGTTTTAAAAAAAGAGTTTGTAATACATAGGTCATTACTGGTGCAATGCTCCAGCAGCCTTTGCCCATTTTCATTCATGCGACCGATGTTGTATTTTCCAAGGCACACTGGCCATGAACTTGAGTCCTTGCCCACACGAGCATTGAAATCACCGAGCATATAAATGTAGTCAGATTTTGGAACTGCCTTGATCACGGAGTCTAACTCCTCATAGAACAAATCCTTCACATCATCAGAGGAATCGAGTGTCGGTGCATATGCAGTAATAATGGTGGCAAACCCAAAAGAGGTTGCCAAGCGCAGGGATAATAGTCTTTCATTTCCTCCTGCTGGAATTTCAATCATTCCCAGTAGCGAATTCTTCACTGCAAAGCCCACACCGTGTTGCCTTTTTTCTGCCTGCCCTCTACCCTTCCAGAAAAAGGTGTAGTTGTTTTCCCTGAGTGACCCTTCCTCAGCGAGGCGAGTCTCCTGCAGGCCAGCAATATCAATGTTAAGACGATTGAGTTCGGCATCAATCACAGCCGTTTTTCTCACATCGTCAATATTGGTCAAGTCAGTGGAAAATCCTGGACACATGGTTCTCACGTTCCAGGTTGCAAGCCGTAGCTTGAGGTTTCTATTTTTATTTTTGTTTGTACCTGGTGCATTGGTTTTACAGCCTGCGATTCAGATTTTGTCCTAGCCCCAAGCACCCATTGAAGCAGGCAGGCTGTGGCGGATCAGCACCCAATTGGCTGGGGGCTGCCCAGCTTGAGGCGGGCGGTAGCTGATCAGTGACACCTATAGGTGTCTCCCACCGTCAGAGGCAACGCGTGGCGCCCCATGTCTACGCCAACTGACAAGGACTTATAACCCGTAACAGTTGCCTCTCGCTTTGATTCCGAGACCAGTTAAGACCAGGGATGGAGTTATTGCCTCTCCATAGCACAAAGCCTGGGCTAAAATATAGAGATCATGTGTTGCCCATGCAGCATGATCCCTCTCTCGGCCCGCCTAGTTCACTCCAGAGGAAAGGTAACACCCCTACATCTGGAACAAGACAAGCTGCAGAAGCTGCCGGATCAGCAAAGCAATGCTTTAACTGTCCGCCTGTCGGAGCTTCGATCCTAGACCAGTCGCCAACCAAGGCTTAGGGCCTGGTCTGCCCTGCCATGACAATTTTGTCTTTAGCTTGCATTTCCTCGCACCAGGGTAAGGCTTGTACCCTCCCAATTGCGCTCTTCCGCCCGAAGCCGTTGGCACAATGTGGGGTGTCGGGTTTGGTAAGCGCCGCCCAACGTTCGGCGCTAACAGAGACCAGGTAGTACCGTCTACTGTTATACGGTAGCTCAGTCATATCTGACTAAGACCTGACTGGTCGAAACAAAGCTACGAATATCATTACAATATTGTTATATGTATAGTAAAAGATATTGTATATGTGCATATACTACCCCGGTCTCTCTGGGGATTCAAAAACAATACACCGAGACAGACAGACGTGCTGGTCACTTCGCTGCTACAGCTCCTGTCGAAGGGGTCACCGTGGCCAAGTGGTCAAGCCACCCGCCTAGCGCCCTAAAGGTCGTGGTTTCGTTTTCCAACTTTGTCCTTTAGACTATAGAATGCAGTTTTTCCCGGAGACCCAGGGTGGTCATCGCTGGAGCAACGGAGTTCGTGCACAGTGTGTTGCTCTCAGAGAGAGAGAGAGAGACAGAGACTCAGGGGTAAAAACCAGGGCAACTATATCGATCCTCTCACCTTTAACGTTAACCTTTTGTTACGTCGGATCAGATCAGTGCCATCTCAACAACGAAGGTCGACTACAATGGATCTCCAGCACCCGCACGATCTCTCGTCATAATAGTAGGGTCGCACATGGATAGGGCTGTCGGATATGTGGGCACCAAAAGGAGGACATACGACAAAAAGGAGGACATATTAAATGTTTCATTTGAATCGTTCCAGATTAAACCCACAATCAGTACAATTTTATCACAATAGCTACCAGTAAGTATATCTTACTCTTAGTGAATCGACCAAGAAACAATCACGTTAAAAATGAATATAAATTCAATGGAGGCCTTTTCCAAAATGCTATAAAACATTATTTAAACCACCGATTGTACAATTATTACCTTATAATCTTTATTAATTACACAACATAATTCTCGGAGGAGCCAACTTTTCGTAGAAGATCCTCGTTAGCAATCAATCACATATGCATAAAACTGTTCTCATGTAAGATTTTTCAAATTGTACTTTGTGAGAATGATGCCCTTTACAGAGTCGAGTAAGAGTCTGTTCTTTGGTGTTTCACATTGGTATAAATAGGAAAATTAAATAAATATTATTAAGCAATGGGTTTTAATAAAGAAGTAAAAGTAAATATAAAAAAAGAGTAATGAGCCAGATATAGATAACAGCTAGAATTACTATAATCGACTAGTTCGCAGAAATACATAGACTTTGTACATTTTAACAATGTAAACATACGGTAGAGCAGTGTTTCCCAACCTTTTTTGTGCTATGCCCCACCTAAGCCTTTCTAAAATTCTTATGCCCCCCCCCCCCCCCCCCAACATATGCATCA
This sequence comes from Cepaea nemoralis, assembly GCA_014155875.1. Taxonomy (NCBI): domain Eukaryota; kingdom Metazoa; phylum Mollusca; class Gastropoda; order Stylommatophora; family Helicidae; genus Cepaea; species Cepaea nemoralis. The sequence goes on along the minus strand of JACEFZ010016471.1, from coordinate 450,193 downwards.
TTTTTAATATTCAAAAATTGAAATGTTCACTAAAGAATCTTGACTTTTTAATTCTTTTGTTTAGAAGGGATCACGGTTCCCAGAGGGGCCAGAGCCGCCCCCCCCCCCCAGGTCCCGCGTCCCTGTGTGTCGGTTACGTTGGGTGAATGTTTTTTTTTTGGGGGGGGGGGCGCGGTTCCCCCGCCTCCCTTTTTTGTGTGGCCCCTTAGTCTCACTGTGAGCTATTGCCCACAGTGGTCCACCATGCCCACATCTAAGGTGAAGATATGTGATGGGTTTTTATTTGATCATCCCGGCCCCCGACCAGACCAGGTGCACTACTGGTGGGAGAGCAGCAAATGCACCCGATCCTAGCCAAAGGATCGATAATCACTAGGAAATTATTGAGCAAACACAGTAAGTAAATTTTCAAAAAATATAATGGAGAACTGACATTCAAGTACAAAATAATTTTAATGACAGATTTTTCTATATTATTTTAATTATTAATAATTATTTAAATTTAGTGAGATCCTTGCGCTTGATGCTTGCTGCAAAGAGATTTTATATCAGGTTCCAATTTAATTAACTTTAGTCTCAAGTCTCCCCGTTTTGTTATATCCAGCCGATTTCTTCCATTTTCGAATTGCCCCCCTTAACAATCGAATTGCCCCCCTGTGGGGCGTGGGCCCCACGTTGGGAAACACTGCGGTAGAGTCTAAATACATTGTAAATTGTAACAACAATATATAAAACATTATAACATAAAATATAAGAAAAGCCAGACATTTAAAGGTTTTTAGCTTTGCCTGCTGGACAGAGAATATTAAACTAAAAAGGAGGACATGTCCTCTTTTTGCTGTCGTCTGGCAACCCTACGCATGGAGCGTTAGACATCACGGCGTAACAGAAACACTTTACATTTGGACAGAAATCGGTTTTCACGTGCAAGCCAAACGAAATGTAAATTGGCTTTACATGACGGTTGTCTAAATGTGTCGTGTTTAATTAGAAAACCAAAGAGAATTGAAAGAACGCCAGAATATCATAAATTAGAACAAATAAGGCTCTTGTAATCTAGATAGAACAGAATCTAGACAAATTCTAGAAAGATGGCAGGAATACTGCAGTGGAATGTATGATATGAATGACTGTGAGAATATTAATGATATACATGACCCAATGATAGCAGAAACAGAACCTGAACCCTCATTAGATGAAATTGCATGGGCAATAAAGAACCTGAAGAATGGTAAATAACCAGGATGTGATGAGATTCCACCTGAACTAATTAAAGCGGGAGGAGAAGAAAGCGTACACAATCTATCACGCAATATGTAAACAGATATGGAAATATGGTATATAGCCATAAGATTGGACGAGAACTATCTTCATTCCAATACCAAAAAGGACAGCCTGAAATTATGCACCAACTATAGAACTATTGCCCCGATCAGCCATGCAAGTATAATTCTACTAAAAGTCATAATGGGAAGTCTTCGTAAGAAATTGGAAGAAGAGATTAACGTGGCTCAAGCTGGATTTAGACAAGGAAGAGGAATAAGAGATCACATACTCATCATGCGTTTAATAATAGAGAAGTGCAGAGAATTTAATGTCAACCTATTCTCATGTTTTATTATTCAAAGGCATTTGACTGTGTTCAACATAATAAACTTTGGGAAATCATGAGGAAAATGGGCTTTCCATCACATGTAGTACAACACATAAAAATGCTCTATCTAGACCAACAAGCAGCGATTAGAATAGATTGCGAGACATCAGATTGGTTTGACATCAAGCAAGGAGTCCGTCAGGGCTGTGTGCTGTCACCCTATTTGTTTAACCTGTAAACGAAAATATAATGAGAAATGTCAGAGATTATATAACCTGGGACAATATGATGCCCTAAATATCGGTGGTCATGAAATACTAGGGATTCGATATGCCGATGATACAGTATTACTATTCACGTCACAGTCTGGTATAGAAAACTTAATAACCTCAACACAAAGAAATAGTGAAAATCACAACTTATATCTTAACATAGCAAAAACAAAGATAATGCATACAGATGCAACTATTATCGAGAAAGAAAAATATGTTAATGAGGAAAGATTGGAGGTGGTGGAAAATTTCGAATATCGTGGGTCACTGATTACCAAAAATGGTGACCCAATGGAAGACATTAAATGACGACTATCACTTACTCTTCAAAGACTAAAACAACTTAATAAATTATGGTGTGGGACAGATAGAACTACAAAAATTAGATTTTTAAGAGCTTGTATCTTTCCCATTGCAACATACGCCTGTGAGACCTTACTAGACAAGCTGAACAGCGCATAAATGTTTTTGAATATAAATGTTATAGACGAGCTCTAAGAGTATCTTGGATAAACAAAAGAACAAAAAAAAATATATATATATTTTGGTCACTTGAAACGTCATGAAAGTTTGGAGAGAACAATAATGGAGGGGTATATGCCTGGGAAGAGAGGAATAGGAAGGCCAAAGAGAAGATGGATGCAGGATGTGGCTGCTGATCTCCAAATGGGTGTATCTGACACGGGACAGCTTGCTTGTGATCGAGAAGTTTTCCGGAGGGGTGTTATGGGCGCGAGGTTCTGCAAAGGACATGCTACTGAATAAATGAATGAATGAATGAATGAATGAATGAATGAATCTAGACAGAGTTTGTGTACGGATGCTTAATGCTCAGAGTAGTACATCAGATGATTAGAGTATCCTACGAAGGTAAGAGAAACATATTAATATTGTTATTGCTGAGTTACATCGTGTTTCGATAAGAAGATACAAGCATTCAATGTCCTCTTTTATATAATTATGGAAAATTGAATCCCTGTCTGTTTTCTTTCAAAGTCAGAAAGTATGTTTTCTTCAAGCTTGCTAGAAAACATTCATTACCTATTGGCACGCGACCAGACGCCGGGAACATCAAAGATAGAAATCTTTAAGAAGTTACCGGCTGCCAATTCATTCTTTCTGCTAGCAATATTCCATTTCCCTCTGAATATTCCTGTAAACATTACACAAGTATGCTATGATTATAATATTTGCAAGTATAAAAACAATTATCCTACATTGTATCTGGAAATTGCATCACCGTACGTTTGAGTTGATGGCGATTGGTTTCACACTACCCATATGTTTATTGCAGAGACGGGTCTGGGCAACCCTCCATGTTGACATTGCAACGAAAGCAGTAATCAGACAGCAGCTGCTTGTGTAATACTTTATCTATGATAGCATCACTCCACTGGTTGCAGGCTTCCAGGGGTTACCCGTCCACCTTGTACCCTGGCAGTGGTGTATCTATATTAGAATCAATTCAATTACCGACGGCCACCCAGAGGTTTTCTATTCACAGCTTTTCCTTCTAAAACTACTAATATGTCATCTATTACAGCTTCAGCGAGCTGGTTGATGGCTGCACAAGTTTTCCATTTACCAATCCAACTGGCGAAGTTGTGTTGGTGTAGTTATAAATCCATTGTTTGATGGTCCCAGGGATTTCCTTTTCATCATTTGTACACACACACATCATCGTCATCATGTGCCTTGCTGACTGGCGTGGGCTATCATGCTTCTCTACATCTCCAACGACATGTATTAATTCGTGTATTGAATTCCCCTTGCTCGCCTTGACACAATACTCAAGAATTTTCTAGTTACACGATGACGATGGGTATCACTTATAGCACAAGATAGTCCCTCCCGGACGAAGTGGTTCCATTGGTATCTCCATTAACATTGTAATCTTGATCGAATGTATTTTGAAGCATGATTAAATAAGGATAAATAGAACGGTGGTTTCCCCTTGTCTCCGGCCGGTTTGTGTATGATTGACTAAACTAGCTTTTGTCTAAAACGAGAGAACCTGCAAGGCGGCAGTGAGGAGAGGTTACATATGGCGTCTCTTACCCACCGATGGCCACGTCATAGAGTATTGAGGTAGTTGCCCCACCAAACTAACTCGCCTTCTTTTAATGACCACCGCCATTTGGTCCACGACTGCCTATTCAACATAATTTCAGCTGACCTATAGAAAAAAAACCAAAAAAAAAAAACTATCTTGAGGCCACTTAACCATTCGCCACCCGGTGGACGCGCCTAGCAGTAGAATAGGCTCATACAAATGCATATACACACCTATAAATATACTTACCCATAAACCCACCCATACATCCACCCATCCATCCACACACACATAAACACACTCTGCCCCATACATATACATATTCACAAACCCACACATATATTCAAAGTCGTTCAATTTAGCCACAGACACACATGCAACATACTCACAAACAACACACCCACACACAAACACAATAAGCCCGTACACAAACACAACACACACAAATACTACACCCACACACAAATACTACACCCACACACAAATACTACACCCACACACAAATACTACACCCACACACAAACACAACACGCTAAAACACTACACCCACACACAATCACAATACGCCGATACAAAAACACAACACACACAAACTCAACACACATACATACAACACACCCACACAGAAACACAACACACCCATACACATAACCATTCTCATCCATCCAAGAACACACCACACCTACACACAGAACTAATCTTACCCATCCACAAACACAACACACCCATGCAAAGACACAACACACCCACACAAAAACACAACACACCCACACATAAACACAATACACACAAACACAATACACACACATACACACACATACACACCCACACAAAAACACAACACACCCACCCAAAAACACAACACACCCAGACAAAAACACAACACACCCACACATAAACACAATACACACACACACACACACATACACACAGAGCCACCCTCACGCATCCAGACATCCATTTCTCCATTTCTGCGTGTTATAATCCTTGCGTGCTTAATCCACCCAGGGGCGTTACAAAAGTAAACAAAGCAAAATTTGATTTCCGTGAAATACAAGTATAATCTTCAGGGAAATGATTTATTACTCTAGCAACAATTTTTTTGTCTCATACTGTATGCGTTGGAGCCCGTGTTCGATGCCTGGACTGGTCGCTTGCCAAAGTGAGGTGAAGATTGGCCACCTATACCGCCTTACTCCCAAAATGTGATGGAACTACCACATCACAGACCCAGGCAGGAAATTGCTTCGGGACATCATCACCATGTGCCATGCCTGTAAGCGTGGGCGGTGATGTTTCCCCAAATCACACGTTCACCAGAGTCGTGGATCAGCTCTGTGTTCTACTCTCGACCATACCACGTGGCCAAGCCATCCAGATATTTACTTAGGCATAATATATTATTTATTTTAACATTATATTAACCTTCGAAAGTTGTATACTCTGTGTAACTGATACCGGGGCCAGGCCGTGCTATGATACGGAGACGCGGCCGCATCGTGCTGCACCGTATGGCGGAGGCATAAGCAGCGAAGGAGGAGATGCATTTCAAGAACTTACATCGTACTGAGAAAATCTACCTCACGGCCCTGACTGATACCCATTTACATAAATAGTTAGATATGACTGAGCTACCGTATGACAGTAGACGGTACTTCCTGCTTCTGTTAGCGCCGAATGTTGGGCGACGCTTACCAAACCCGACACCCCACATTGTGCCAACGGCTTCGGGTGGAGGAGCGCAATTGGGAGGGTACAAGCCTTATCCAAGTGCGAGGAAATGCAACCTAAAGACTGAATGTCATCGCAGGGCAGATCAGGCCCTAAGCCTTGGTTGGCAACTGGTCTAAGATCGAAACTCCGAGAGGAGGACATTTAGAGCATTGCTTTGCTGATCCGGCAGCTTCTGCAGCTTGTCTTCTTCCAGACGTATTGGTGTTACCTTTCCTCTGGAGTGAACTAGGCAGGCCGAGAGAGGGATCATGCTGCATGGGCAACACAGTCTCTAAATTCAGCCCAGGCTTTGTGCTATGAAGAGGTATAACTCCATTTTACAAACTATCGTCTGTCAAGACGGCAAGGTGCCAGTCAGTCAGTCAGTCAGTCAGTAAATGAAATGCAACGTGCGATAGCAATGAGAAAAATAAAATGTTATTAGACTTAAATACACATGCACGTAAAATATCTGGAAAAGTAATACATAATCATTGTTATTGTTAAAAAGAAACAAGTCCTTAAAAGGAAACAAACCATCAAACAACAACATCAAAACGAAAAAAAACAACAACAACCCGTAAATTGATGAGAGAAATTATACATAGACATTCAACATTTTTTGAGAAGAAATTATGAGAGAAGATTATATGAGGAGAGATAAACTTGTAAACTCAGTTACAGCTGGCAAAACGGACGGGAAAAGAGTAAGATAAAGGCAAAGAGATAAATGCCTCCATGGTTTTACCACAGGACATGGTCGGGATAAATACACAGACCTGATTAAAAGCTGGTCAAACTGTCAATGTTGGCTTTAGTGCCTTGCTGTGTACGACAGTGGGGAGGGGCGGGGGTGTCTTGAGCCTAAGGAATTAATGCCGCCTGGCTAGTGTAGTCGCAGCAAACTGTGCTGGTTAGGAGTTTTCTCCCCAGAAAGAAAATATATCCATCACCTTACCGAGATGTCGAATCCGAGTCTTTCACATGCGACCCCGGACTTCTAGCCCCTCGGTCAGGCAAGGGACTAGACCTAATGATCGCGTGAAATTATTATCTTCATAGTTTTTTTTTTTTTCCCGCATATCCTATTTATAGGACATCGCTGTCAACACCAGCATTTTACCGCTGATGTTGATTTCTTGGCAAGATTACGCTCAGTAGTTTGCCATTGCTTTCTGAGCGACCGGCTCACATATCCCCGTAAGTAACCAACACGACGCGATCCGCTACCGCTCTCGCGCAGTTGCATTACCCTACGTGGATATACGAGATTACGAAGAAAGTCAATAATACCTTGGCCAGGGAGACAGCATCTTCATAGTACATGATGATTTTAATGAAATAAAAATCGGAGACATTTTAAATAAACAGCAACAGCAGATAGAATGGAAGGGCCGTGGAATGCCAAGCTCTGTCCAGGACGTCATAGATAATTTACATATATGACTGCAGCAGGGGCATGACAACTTATTTATGTCCAGGACGTCATAGATAATTTACATATATGACTGCAGCAGGGGCATGACAACTTATTTATGTCCAGGACGTCATAGATAATTTACATATATGACTGCAGCAGGGGCATGACAACTTATTTATGTCCAAGACGTCATAGATAATTTACATATATGACTGCAGCAGGGGCATGACAACTTATTTATGTCCAGGACGTCATAGATAATTTACATATATGACTGCAGCAGGGGCATGACAACTTATTTATGTCCAGGACGTCATAGATAATTTACATATATGACTGCAGCAGGGGCATGACAACTTATTTATGTCCAAGACGTCATAGATAATTTACATATATGACTGCAGCAGGGGCATGACAACTTATTTATGTCCAGGACGTCATAGATAATTTACATATATGACTGCAGCAGGGCATGACAACTTATTTATGTCCAGGACGTCATAGATAATTTACATATATGACTGCAGCAGGGGCATGACAACTTATTTATGTCCAAGACGTCATAGATAATTTACATATATGACTGCAGCAGGGGCATGACAACTTATTTATGTCCAGGACGTCATAGATAATTTACATATATGACTGCAGCAGGGGCATGACAACTTATTATGTCCAGGACGTCATAGATAATTTACATATATGACTGCAGCAGGGCATGACAACTTATTTATGTCCAGGACGTCATAGATAATTTACATATATGACTGCAGCAGGGGCATGACAACTTATTTATGTCCAGGACGTCATAGATAATTTACATATATGACTGCAGCAGGGGCATGACAACTTATTTATGTCCAGGACGTCATAGATAATTTACATATATGACTGCAGCAGGGGCATGACAACTTATTTATGTCCAGGACGTCATAGATAATTTACATATATGACTGCAGCAGGGGCATGACAACTTATTTATGTCCAGGACGTCATAGATAATTTACATATATGACTGCAGCAGGGGCATGACAACTTATTTATGTCCAGGACGTCATAGATAATTTACATATATGACTGCAGCAGGGGCATGACAACTTATTTATGTCCAGGACGTCATAGATAATTTACATATATGACTGCAGCAGGATCATGACAACTTATTTATGTCCAGGACGTCATAGATAATTTACATATATGACTGCAGCAGGGGCATGACAACTTATTTATGTCCAGGACGTCATAGATAATTTACATATATGACTGCAGCAGGGGCATGACAACTTATTATGTCCAGGACGTCATAGATAATTTACATATATGACTGCAGCAGGGGGCATGAACAACTTATTTATGTCCAGGACGTCATAGATAATTTACATATATGACTGCAGCAGGGCATGACAACTTATTTATGTCCAGGACGTCATAGATAATTTACATATATGACTGCAGCAGGGGCATGACAACTTATTTATGTCCAGGACGTCATAGATAATTTACATATGACTGCAGCAGGGGCATGACAACTTATTTATGTCCAGGACGTCATAGATAATTTAACATATATGACTGCAGCAGGGCATGACAACTTATTTATGTCCAGGACGTCATAGATAATTTACATATATGACTGCCAGCAGGGGCATGACAACTTATTTATGTCCAGGAACGTCATAGATAATTTACATATATGACTGCAGCAGGGGCATGACAACTTATTTATGTCCAGGACGTCATAGATTAATTTACATATATGACTGCAGCAGGGGCATGACAACTTATTTATGTCCAGGACGTCATAGATAATTTACATATATGACTGCAGCAGGGGCATGACAACTTATTTATGTCCAGGACGTCATAGATAATTTACATATATGACTGCAGCAGGGGCATGACAACTTATTTATGTCCAGGACGTCATAGATAATTTACATATATGACTGCAGCAGGGGCATGACAACTTATTTATGTCCAGGACGTCATAGATAATTTACATATATGACTGCAGCAGGGGCATGACAACTTATTTATGTCCAGGACGTCATAGATAATTTACATATATGACTGCAGCAGGGGCATGACAACTTATTTATGTCCAGGACGTCATAGATAATTTACATATATGACTGCAGCAGGGGCATGACAACTTATTTATGTCCAGGACGTCATAGATAATTTACATATATGACTGCAGCAGAGGCATGACAACTTATTTATGTCCAGGACGTCATAGATAATTTACATATATGACTGCAGCAGAGGCATGACAACTTATTATGTCCAGGACGTCATAGATAATTTACATATGACTGCAGCAGAGGCATGACAACTTATTTATGTCCAGGACGTCATAGATAATTTACATATATGACTGCAGCAGGGGCATGACAACTTATTTATGTCCAGGACGTCATAGATAATTTACATATATGACTGCAGCAGAGGCATGACAACTTATTTATGTCCAGGACGTCATAGATAATTTACATATATGACTGCAGCAGAGGCATGACAACTTATTTATGTCCAGGACGTCATAGATAATTTACATATATGACTGCAGCAGAGGCATGACAACTTATTTATGTCCAGGACGTCATAGATAATTTACATATGACTGCAGCAGAGGCATGACAACTTATTTATGTCCAGGACGTCATAGATAATTTACATATATGACTGCAGCAGGGGCATGACAACTTATTTATGTCCAGGACGTCATAGATAATTTACATATATGACTGCAGCAGGGGCATGACAACTTATTTATGTCCAGGACGTCATAGATAATTTACATATATGACTGCAGCAGAGGCATGACAACTTATTTATGTCCAGGAACGTCATAGATAATTTAATATATGACTGCAGCAGAGGCATGACAACTTATTTATGTCCAGGACGTCATAGATAATTTACATATATGACTGCAGCAGAGGCATGACAACTTATTTATGTCCAGGAAGTCATAGATAATTTACATATATGACTGCAAGCAGGGGCATGACAACTTATTTATGTCCAGGACGTCATAGATAATTTACATATATGACTGCAGCAGGGCATGACAACTTATTTATGTCCAGGACGTCATAGATAATTTACATCTATGACTGCAGCAGAGGCATGACAACTTATTTATGTCCAGGACGTCATAGATAATTTACATATATGACTGCAGCAGGGCATGACAACTTATTTATGTCCAGGACGTCATAGATAATTTACATATATGACTGCAGCAGGGGCATGACAACTTAATTTATGTCCAGGACGTCATAGATAATTTACATATATGACTGCAGCAGGGCATGACAACTTATTTATGTCCAGGACGTCATAGATAATTTACATATATGACTGCAGCAGGGGCATGACAACTTATTTATGTCCAGGACAGTCATAGATAATTTACATATATGACTGCAGCAGGAGGCATGACAACTTATTTATGTCCAGGACGTCATAGATAATTTACATATATGACTGCAGCAGGGGCATGACAACTTATTTATGTCCAGGACGTCATAGATAATTTACATATATGACTGCAGCAGGGGCATGACAACTTATTTATGTCCAGGACGTCATAGATAATTTACATATATGACTGCAGCAGGAGGCATGACAACTTATTTATGTCCAGGACGTCATAGATAATTTACATATATGACTGCAGCAGGGGCATGACACTTATTTATGTCCAGGACGTCATAGATAATTTACATATGACTGCAGCAGAGGCATGACAACTTATTTATGTCCAGGACGTCATAGATAATTTACATATATGACTGCAGCAGGGGCATGACAACTTATTTATGTCCAGGACGTCATAGATAATTTACATATATGACTGCAGCAGGGGCATGACAACTTATTTATGTCCAGGACGTCATAGATAATTTACATATATGACTGCAGCAGAGGCATGACAACTTATTTATGTCCAGGACGTCATAGATAATTTACATATATGACTGCAGCAGGGGCATGACAACTTATTTATGTCCAGGACGTCATAGATAATTTACATATGACTGCAGCAGAGGCATGACAACTTATTTATGTCCAGGACGTCATAGATAATTTACATATATGACTGCAGCAGGGGCATGACAACTTATTTATGTCCAGGACGTCATAGATAATTTACATATATGACTGCAGCAGGGGCATGACAACTTATTTATGTCCAGGACGTCATAGATAATTTACATATGACTGCAGCAGGGGCATGACAACTTATTTATGTCCAGGACGTCATAGATAATTTACATATGACTGCAGCAGGGGCATGACAACTTATTATGTCCAGGACGTCATAGATAATTTACATATGACTGCAGCAGGGGCATGACAACTTATTTATGTCCAGGACGTCATAGATAATTTACATATGACTGCAGCAGGGGCATGACAACTTATTTATGTCCAGGACGTCATAGATAATTTACATATATGACTGCAGCAGAGGCATGACAACTTATTTATGTCCAGGACGTCATAGATAATTTACATATATGACTGCAGCAGGGGCATGACAACTTATTTATGTCCAGGACGTCATAGATAATTTACATATGACTGCAGCAGAGGCATGACAACTTATTTATGTCCAGGACGTCATAGATAATTTACATATATGACTGCAGCAGGGGCATGACAACTTATTTATGTCCAGGACGTCATAGATAATTTACATATATGACTGCAGCAGGGGCATGACAACTTATTTATGTCCAGGACGTCATAGATAATTTACATATGACTGCAGCAGGGGCATGACAACTTATTTATGTCCAGGACGTCATAGATAATTTACATATGACTGCAGCAGGGGCATGACAACTTATTTATGTCCAGGACGTCATAGATAATTTACATATGACTGCAGCAGGGGCATGACAACTTATTTATGTCCAGGACGTCATAGATAATTTACATATGACTGCAGCAGGGGCATGACAACTTATTTATGTCCAGGACGTCATAGATAATTTACATATGACTGCAGCAGGGGCATGACAACTTATTTATGTCCAGGACGTCATAGATAATTTACATATGACTGCAGCAGGGGCATGACAACTTATTTATGACAGAGAGAAATTTCCGTTGACTTATATGGAAAAGACGTCCTGGTAAGGGCAGACCACTGTCTGATTGGGTTAATCCAAATACTAGGTATTAATATTGTGCTGTGTATAATTACTTCCCTTTCTTGTTTCCTGTTCTCCAATAAATTAGATGTCATATCTAGTACACCTATGTCTACAGTTTATTCACTAAATTAGAGGACAGATCTAGTACACCATTATCTACAGTTTATTAACTAAATTAGAGGACATATCTAATACAACATTATCTACAGTTTATTCTCTGAAATAGAGGACAGATCTAGTACACCAATATCTAAAGTTTATTCACTAAATTAGAGGAAACATCTAGTACACCTATGTCTACAGTTTATTCACTGTTCATTAATTGTAAAAAAAAAAAAAGAAATAAAGAAACAGAGAGAGTGAGAGAGAGAGAGAGAGAGAGAGAGAGAGAGAGAGAGAGAGAGAGAGAGAGAGAGAGAGAGAGAGAGAGAGAGAGAGAGGGAAGGAGGGAAGGAGGGAAGGAGGAAGAGAGAGAGTGAGAGTGAAAGAAAGAGAGAGAGAAAGAAACAAAGAAACAAATTAATAACTGATAAGAAAGAAAGAAAGAAAGAAAGAAAGAAAGAAAGAAAGAAAGAAAGAAAGAAAGAAAGAAAGAAAGAAAGAAAGAAAGAAATGGATAAATGATATGAAAGAAAGAAAGAAAGAATTTAGTAAAAATTAAAAATAAACAGAGAGAGAGAGAGAGAGAAAGAAAGAAAGAGTGAAAGAAAGAAATGATGAAAATAAGAAATAAAGAAAGAAAGAAACTGAAAGTGAGTGAAAGAAAGAAAGAAAGAAAGAAGAAAGAAAGAAAGAAAGAAAGAAAGAAAGAAAGAAAGAGAAGAAGAAAAAGAAACAGAGATAGCGTGAAAGAAAGAAAGAAGAAAGAAAGAAAGAAAGAAAGAAAGAAAGAAAGAAAGAAAGAAAGAAAGAAAGAGACAGAAACAGACAGACAGACAGATAGATAGACAGACAGACAGACAGACAGACAGACAGACAGATAGATAGATAGATAGATAGATAGATAGATAGATAGATAGATAGATAGATAGAGAGGGGGAGGAAAGGAATATTCATTTTAAATGACTTATTGTGTGGAGAATGTAGCGTTATATTAATGTCCCCCCTCCTCGTCATTCCACTCCAGGAACATCAGCCAGGCGACCACCCCACGAACCTAAATTCTACTCAAACTTTACCACAGGTGTACCTCACACCCAACTACCACTGCGCATGCGCTGCCAACATTCTAATAGTACTATCGTGCAGTGCACCAGTGCTATTGCTCCGAGCGCGCACCCTCTGCCCCTCCCGCGCCACCCTTTCCATCCCCCACGTTGTCCCACTTCCCCGAGATACGAGAAAAGACAGCAAGACAAGTCTAGCTGCAAATGAGGGGGACTCCTTGCAGATTCGGCTAAATGAGGCGACAGGAGAGAGCGGGGGGGGGGGGGGGGGGGTGAGGAATACTGAGAGAGGGAGAAGGGGCAACTCGTGTTGGTGGAGAACCGAGGACCGGCAGAGAGATGAAAATAGCGATTGAGAACGACAGCCCCAGTCCTCGCTTCTAGAGAACAGATCGATAGCCTGGGCATTCACAAACGAGACACGAATGCCGCGCTGGGCCGAATTAACGGTTACCAATGACTACGAACCGCTAGGTGTTCCTGTTATTTCGATATATTAGATATCGACTGGGTTCCCCGACATTACAGGGGAATTTAATAGACCCTGCTTATATTGATTGGGTGACCTTTGACGGCGAATTTCGCAGCCTTCTGACCCGGTCGGCACTGTGAATATGCATTGCTTCATTGAAGAAATACATTCAAGGCATTGAAGTACATGTAACGCCATAACAAATGGGATGTGAAGTGATATGAATTCACATAATATGTAGACAACGGAATACGAGGTGAGGGTGGCAAGTAATCTTCCTCTTTAAATTTCTTTCCAAGACAATTCGCAGAACATTCTCAACATTGATTTATTTGGTTTTTTCGGGATTTGAAGTTTTAAAGACTGAGCAAAGCCTACTACTTGGCAATGCTGATTGTATTACGTTACGAACCTACGGCCTTATCCATGTCAGATTAGAAGCCCTAGATTTGAATTTCGCTCTCTTTTGAGCCCGTCAGTAATGCATCTGAATATTGTCTATTGCTCATGTTTTTAGGCTGAGTCGCCCTCAGAGGCGTACTGTTCGGAAAAATATAATCCCGCCTGCGCTAAGGCTTGACTGAATTTTGATTTGAATTTGATACCGCCAGATGAAAAATAATGAACCTGGCTGAAGGAACAAGTGGACTTCAATGCACCAGCAGGATACGAACCAGCAGGATACCACACCATACATATGTTAAATAGATAGGTCAACAGAAGCCTAGAGTGGCCTAGGGACCAAGAGAGGAGGCGCTGGAAAGTGTGGCATCACACCATAGAGGAACATCGGTGTCAGAAATGATTTGCAGTACACCAGACAGCAGGCTGTGGGAATATATCATTATATGATGACCAACACCACAAGGGTAGCCTCGTCAATGGATACTGAAATGGCATAATTTGTCACTGCAAGACAATAAGTTCATTACCAAGGAGGTTAGAGATTCTCTTAATTAGACATAAAGGCAGCCAAGGGAGCGCAGAGACTAACATGCTTGCCTGCCGGCCTGGTGATCATGTGTTCGATTCCCCTTCAAGACGGCATGTTGACCCAACTTAAGGTTCATACAAGTAAATGCCTTGGGAAATAAAAGCGACTGGAGAGATCTAGAGCACATCGAGAGACTGGTATAAAAAAATATGCTGAATATGCCTCACGGCGTGAAGAAAGGCCTTGACTTGTTTGTTGATTACTTAATTGGACATGCGGGGAGTATACTGAACAGTACATATCTCTATGGCAGTGACTCGCGCTCAGTAGAATAAAACGGTAATAAATACATTCGAATAGAGGCCCTCGAGATGTGGATATACAGAAGAATATGTCGTATTTCATGGAAACAAAAATACTCAAACACAGAAGTTCTAGAAAAACTGGGAATGAAAACAGTTGTTGAAAGAAATATTTAAAAAAAGAGGCAATTGAAATATTTCGGTCACGTTAAAAGTCATAACACTCTTATGAAAACCATAATGGAGGATAAAGTTGATGGCAAGCGAGCAAGAGATGTACAACGATACAAGTGGGATGATAACATCAAGAGATGAACGAAAAATACTATGACATAATGTAGTCAGGCGAGAGACCAATGCAGTGGAGACGGCACCTGATTGAATAAAATGCATTGTAGTCACTACACAAGCAGCACGGCTGGCATTACTTGGCTGAATGACAACAGCCACTTTAACTGATTCAGTGCCAAACAAAACCTAGGTTTGGATCAAACATGGCACACAATCAAATGAACAAGTATCATAATGTACATTTCCGTTCCTTAAGCAATGCAATTGCGGAATACACCACGAAACGAAACAAACAACACGACGACCTTAGTATGGAGATATATCGTCCTTCTGTCCAAATGGGGGGTCACACTTGGCGTAATAGTGTCCTTCGGTAGTGAATAAGTTAATGCAATGATACTGAATACAACCTTCAGTAACTCCCGAGTGTGTCTATATTGTTTATAATATATTTCATTCAGCCATCCTCTTTCAACTCCATTATGTGTGTGTGTGTGTGTGTGTGTGTGTGTGTGTGTGTGTAAAGACACAGAGAGAGAGAGAGAGAGAGAGAGAGAGAGAGAGAGAGAGAGAGAGAGAGAGAGCAGGTCCGGTGGCGTTACAGTTAGGACGTTGTGTTGACAATGGTACCAGGCAAGTTCAGGCGAGTGTTTCGTGTCAGCTCTACGGAGGGCAAGTCTCGTCCCCATTTCTCAGTGCACTCAGGCAAAGACATGTCATGGTCTGATCAGGACTACAAACATGTCATGGTCTTGACACTTCAAGCATCAATGGGGCTTTTTTTGGTGTGTGATTATGTGTGTGTGTGTGCGCGCGCGCGCGCTCGTGCTCCCGCGTGCGTGAGCTAATTGGGAAAAGAGGCAGAGGCATACCGAAATACATTGCTCTGAAGGACTAGGACGGTGGCATGGAGGAATATCACCAGAAGAGTTGATCCAGAACACCAAGGACCAAGATCTGTGGAGAGACATAAACGCCTATGAGAGGTGGCAGTTTACATGATGATGAAATATATGCTAGAGAGAGAGAGAGAGAGAGAGAGAGAGAGAGAGAGAGAGAGAGAGAGAGAGAGAGAGAGAGAGAGAGAGAGAGAGAGAGGAGAGGAGAGAGAGAGTGTAAAGTTTGTTGTGGCCTATTCAGAAAAATATGCCTACAAACAGACATCTCACAGCAAGTTTATGTCTTGAGCAATCATGATAATAATTATACGTTCATTACAGCTACCCTGTTCAAGAAAACAGCCGGTAAAAAATGTATCCTTGCAATCCACCTCCAGTGACTCAATGGAACTAACTATTTACAATCTTACATGCTTCATCACAAGGATACCGCGCTTCGACACCACTACTCGCTAATAAAACACAAGAAAGGTTAGGTTTCGTCACGGATGCACGAACTCCATGGCACCGGCGAAAATCCAACCGTTTCGCTTCCTGGAGGTTTTAAACACATGACCACAGGACTGACAGGCAAGCGTTTAGCCACTGCGTTTCAAAACAGGTGAAGCCAGACAAGATCACTGTCCAGGAGTGCCAAAGAAGAATAGCCAGCCAACACGTGAACTGGTGTTGTCGACCGCTACATGTTGAGGGAGATACCTGGAGAGGGGATGGGGGATCCAAGCATTTGTGGACTGAATGAAACGATATGCAGTGAGGATAATGTGACGACTAACTAACTGACTGACTGACTGACTGACTGCCTGAATGACTGACTAATTGACTGACTGACTGACTGACTAACTAACTAGCTAACTAATAAACTAGCTAACTAACTAGCTAACTAACGAACTGGCTAACTAACTAGCTAATGCTGCATCATAAATGTCACCATGATGACGACGAAACTGTTACTGGTGTTAGTAACTATTGTTTTTCGTTTCTGGCTGGGAATCACTTTCATTAAACATGGGTATCTCCATAAATGTTTCAGTCTCCTCACATAGATCACACTAGAAGCAACTCAGCTCAGTGCACGAATCCTGTTGCTACTGGTGAGAATCCACTTGTGAGTAAACCAGTCTTACAGTGGTGAAGTGATATAAGCATACAATATGGATGCATAAGTACTTGTCTGTAAATCTATCTCTATGTAAAAGAGAATCAAACGATGCCGATGTAAAACAGACTCAAACGATGCCGGTGTAAATCAAAGAATAAAACGATGCCGGTATAAAATAGAGAATCAAACGATGCCGGTATAAAACAGAACCAAACGATGCCGATGTGTAACAGAGAATCAAAGGATGCCGGTATAAAACAGAGAATCAAACGATGCCGCGGAAGGGGGCGTTGGGCTGCTTTATAAAGAACAGTAAAACTTACAAGAGTAAGCTCTCACCTTGTTATTGCAGTCCTGCCTTAATCCTGCCGTATATAGCATCGTTCTTAACACAGAAACCTTAAAATATCCCACATTTACCAAAACATACAACAATCCACTTGAACACGGCAAGAGGCGTGGTAATTTCGTTCAATATTTACACAATATCTCCACACAGTAAACAAACTGAACGGCTGCCCGCCTGGTGCAGAATGCCACAGTTACCTCTGGAATGGTCGCTCTTTGATCAATAGCAGCTACGAAATCAATCTTTTGCCATGAAACGATGTGCAGTGACGTCTGTTTCGATCAAATTAGAAGACTTAATATGTTTACATCACTATACGCTCCTACCTAAGGTTACTGACATAGCCGTCCCTTGAATGACATATTCATACAGCCGGTATTTACGATTTCACTCGCAGAATATCCATTGAATGTATTTCTAGCATCATAATGTGAAACATTTCTCGCAACCAGTTCAGCGAGCCTCGGCAGAGCCCTGTGTGAAACAAGGAAGGCAGAGACGCTGGCTGGCTCACGCGCAATGGCACCCGTACATGTACTCACTCATTCACACCCAGGCACACACGCACACAGGCTAGCCTCACGTTGGGTCACGGAGACAGGCGATTGGTTGAGTAGCGTTCCCTGAAAATAGCAGACGATCAGACTGCCGACAAGTCTGTTAGTTCATCGCATTTTGAAGCCATTTTTCTCACATAACTTCAATTTAACATTTAAACCCTCATCTATTATCTAATGTTTTCATAATTGTTAATATTTAATAAATAAACATCTGTTTTTTTTAAATTTTAATGGGGGTGGGGGGTGGGGGAGGGGGATATTTTATTCATAGCTACCAGTTGTGTTAAGTTGAAATAAAATGGTAGAATTTACCCCATTTCTCAGTAAAGCTTGTTATATTTTTTGACAATTGATTTTCACCACAGTATGTTGAACGATAGCTAGAAGTTAATAGATTCACGATTAAGACAAATTTAACCAAATAATAATAATCATACGATTAATAGTAATCCTACCATTTACAAAAACACGGGGATTTTGTAAAGCCAAATTGGCAAGCTCATGGAGCACGGACTTGGAATCGCCTGGTGAATCATTGATATCGGGCCAGGACGGATGTGGTATCGGTTGCCGTTACGGTTGTAGACCAAGCTTGAGGGAGTCATGAGATAACAGATTGGTGCTACTGGAGGTCGATTGAACGAGCAGAGTTGGCCATGGCAACGCTTCTATTGAACGCAAGGATGGCTTCAGGCAGAGTGTAACTTGGAAGGCAAAGTTTGACGAAGATGAAACAAATATTCCCACTACACACTTTACAGGGTGTCCGAGAAATGTAGTGCGTTCTTAAAGAATAGTAACTATCGTTTCTCTCTCTCTCTCTCTCCTCTCTCTCTCTCTCTCTCTCTCTCTCTCCTCTCTCTCTCTCTCTCTCTCCCTCTCTCTCTCTCTCTCTCTCTCTCACACACTCACTCTCTCTCTTTCTCTCTCTCTTTCTCTCTCAATTCTCTCTCTCGCTGTTTCTCTCATTCTCTATCTTATTGTCTTTCATTTGCTTTCTCATTCTCTCTATGTCCTTCTCTCACATTTTCTCTCGCTTTCTCTCTCTCCCTCCCTCCCCCCCTCTCTCTCTCTCATTCTCTCTCACTTTCTCTCATTCCCTCTTCTTTCTCCCATTCTCTCTAGCCCCCTCTCACTTTCTGTCTCTCGTTCTCCCTCTTTCTCTTTCTTTTCTCTCTATCGCTCTCTCATTCTCTCTCTGAAGAGCTGAATTGTCATGACGGGCCTGCGTGTCCCAATTCTTAACCCTTCGAAATAAGTATTGTTCGTTTCGTTTGTTCTTTTGTTCGTTCTCTTTCTGTCTCTCTCGCTCTCTGTCTCTCTCTGTGTCTCTGTCTGTCTCTCTCTCTCCCGCTCTCTCTCTCTCTCTCTCTCTCTCTCTCTCTCTCTCTCTCTCTCTCTCTCTATGAGCATTGGGTTAGAGTCTGTTTGACAATGAAATACCCATAATCCGTGTAGGAAAACAACCTAGGCCTAATTCCAGCCATTTTACATGTACCGTGCTGCGTCATGACTTGCTATATCTAATTATGCCTCTCCTCAGATGTTAGGTTTCAGTACCTGTCTTCCACAGCCCGCCAGTTGTTTTGTTAGCTTCTGTAGGGGAAGGTGAGCTCTGTAGCACGGGCCTGTGGAGGTGGTACTTGGTTCCGTGTCTTTAGGCACGTGACTACACCGTCACAGATATGATTCAATCGGGAGGTCTGGACGTAAGTGCTTCGGACTTCAGAGTCAAAGCACAGTCTTCCTGGTTATTTAGCTACAAACCCAACACATAATGAACCCACCAAACAAGTAACAAAATTACGAACCAACCATTCACAAATCCAGTCAACTACATGGTGACCCCCCCCCCCCCCCCCACCCCCCCCCCCCCCCAAAAAAAAATTAAAAAAAAATAAAAAAATTAAAAAATCGGAAGCTATAAATCTTTTAAAGTTTTGGGCAATATTGAAACTATGCAGAGGGTTGGATCGAGATTAAACAGTGGTTCAAGCAAGGCGGGACCACCCCACACACATCAAATGACTCTCTATCCTGGCTGCGAGAACGATTTCAAGGGAGACTGATCAGCATGAAGTGTGGCTTGGAGTGGGCACCGCATTTACCTGGCTTGAACCCCCTAGATTTGTATGTGTGGGGATATCTCAAGGATAATGTGTACCAGAACAACCAGCAAACGATTTTTGATGAAGGCAGCAATCACAGACAACATCAGGGAAATCCCCACAGAGGAATGCGGTCGAGTAATTGATAATTTGCGCCACGTATGCAAGTATGCATCCAACGCTGCGGAGGCCATTTGGAGCATGACTTTCATGCAAAGCTACCGAGGTAACTGAAACTCGTGTGTGTGTATGTGTGTGTGTGTGTGAGTGCGTGCGTGCGTGCGTACGTGCGTGTGTGTGACCCTGTACCCAACCAATAAACCGACCGACCAACTAAATAACCAACCAACCAACCAATCTACCAACTTAACATTCAACCAACAAACCACAAATCATCTAACCAACTAATCAATCAACCGACATTTCAAACAACCAAACGCCAACCTAAAAGCCAAACACCTAACCATGCAAAAAAACAAACAACAAACCAACAACAAACAACATCAACCAATCAAACAACTAAATACCCAGACAAACCGACCAGCGAAACAGCTAAACATTTAACTTAACAACAAGTCAAACAACCAATCAAACACCCTGTCAATAAATAAGCAAGCATTCAATAAACCAACCAAACAACCAAGCAACAAACCAACCAACACAACAACCAACCAGCCCACCAAGAAAGAAACACACTGGAAAAACTAGGGTGGCAAATTCTTCAACATCCGCTTCAAACGTATCTTGGAGTGACCTTCACCTGCTCGTTCCAATAAACTCCAGTATGTGTGGTACACCTCTTGCCATTGGGAAGATGTTTTAACACAAGGTACTGGCGCTGCTGCCAAGGCGTTACGGACCCCATCCGCAAGGTTGTATACCACGTTGTAAACACCGCCGTGCGCTCGCTTTAATACAGTGGTAAGAGTGCCGATCATTCAGAAAGCAATGGAAAACTGCTGAAACTTGCCGAAAAAATCACAAACAGCCCGCCCCCCCCCCCCCCCCCCATTCGCTTCAAACACAAAAATGCTTGGGTTGACTGCGACGTCCTGTAAAGGATGTGCAACTAACTTTTTAGCGCATAGCGTAAATGTGGTGTAAATAGCAGAGCACCGCCTGCTAGAAGGCACGGCTGGACGCACTGCTACCGTGATGGAATCCATCCATCATGTGCCATGCCGATAAGCGCGGGCGGTCATGTCTTACCATCTCACTCGATCACCAGATCAGCTCCGTGTTTCTTTCTGTCACGACCATGCCACGTGGCCAAGCCATCCAAGCATTTACTTCTTGGTCTTCCCCTTGATCTCTGTCGGATATGTTAGGAGAACCTCAAAGTGATAGAGGAAAGCTGAAGTTCTTCTCTCCCAATGTGTATCCTGCCCGTTGTAATTATATTAGCCTTTAATGGCTCAATTGTTTGAGTCCATAGAGTTTCGGAGAACCAAGGAAGTCCCCAAGGCGAATAATAATAGTCTTGTGGATTTTTCCTGCCCCCTCCTCTCTCAGCTAATTAGTACATTAATAAATGGCAAGAATAAAGTAATCAATCAAAGAATTCTTCAACACTCACAGTGTAAATGAAATCTCTTCATATTTATTAAACACCTAACTGGGATATTGATTATTCTGTCAAAGAAAACAATAATCTCTTCCAAAGGCCTATGATATAAATATATAACATTAATGTCCCAAACATTCCTTCAACAAAATAGCAACATAAATCTCAGTTCCCCAGCGGATTGAGTAATATACATATCTTTGTTGACTTATACAAATATAAGACCTGTATTAATCTCAAGTCCATTCACTATGTGGGTCTATGGAACCCAGTTGTAAAGAATGTTCATTGCTACTAACATATTGAGTTATCAGAGTGAGTGTTGATCTGGTCTAGGTAGGTTGTTAGTTGATTAGTTCTCCACTCAGGGGTACAAGTAAAGGTCCCTTGTTATATCTAGGTTGATACCATTTTACCTCTCCTGAGTGGTTAGTTGAAACTCTTGCAGGTAGTTTCTTTCATTATAGTCTTCTTCATCACTCTAGCCAGGTGCTCCCCTCAAGAGTCAGGTCTGGATCTAGATGGATCTAACAAGTACCTTCAACATAGTTGCATGTCTTCTTCAAGCACAACGCAATCAGGTTTCAGGCTCCAGACTTAGGCTTTGATTTTTCCAGTTCTCTGGCTGCTTAATAGGCCGGTGCTTCTCTCTCTTTTCCTCTATTAAGTTGTTTAAACTTCAGATATTGTTACGTAATAATAATATAATAATAATAATAATAATAAGTCTTTATTTTCAAAGGGTTAAGAATTGGGCACGCAGGCCCGTCTGACATTCTGCCCTTCTTCTCTATTTCCTCTCATACATTCTTTCATTCAACATCACTTATGAAGCAACTTTTGACAACAAAAGAACATTAAAACGCATGAAAAATAATCAATAACAAATGACTCACTGAGGCAGTGTTTAACATGGGCATTATAAATACCTAAGGAGGGTGTAACGTGCCATACATAAGGGAATGTTTTTTGGCTAGTTGTCGTTTGAGATAAGTTACCATTATTGTCTTTTTTGTGTTATTTGTTATGGGGGCATGTAGTCTGTACTAAGGTAGTGTTCAAACAGGTTGCGAATGTATGAATCATGATTGGTGGTGTCTTTGATTTCTTGTGGAAGATTGTTCCACAAGTGAGCGGCAGAGTATGCTAAGCTTGTTTTATATAAGTCTATCCTAGGTTTAGGGACATGAAGTATATTTAGTCGTTCGCTATGTCTAGCGTTATATTTAAACAATGGCCAAAGGTAGCTTGGAGCATTTTGAAATAGGATTTTGTGAATTATTTTGGTCTTATTAAAAAGCAGGCGCTTGTGGAGTGGCAGTAACCGGAGACGTTTATATAGGTTAGAATTGTCGGTAAGCTTTTCACCATTAATTAAACGCACTGCCCTTTTCTGGAGTGAATATAGGCGTTTTGTTATTGATTTGGAGCATCCATCCCAGACTGTGGAGCAGTAATCAATATGTGTTTGTATATGAGAAGTATAGAATATCTTTCTTGTGTTTTCGTCAAGGAAATTTTTAACTTTGGCAAGTTGGTATACTTTTTTGGCTATTTGTTTAACCAGAGCATGAACATGTGAGTTAAAAGTTAGATTTTGATCTATGATAACACCCAGTGTCTTGTGCTCGGTGACACTTTCTACAGGCGTGCTGCCAATGTGCAGCTGAAGAGTTTTCTGCGAGTTTAGAGTGTGAAGTCTTTGCCTGGTTCCTATTAACATAGACTTTGTTTTAGTAATGTTAATTTGCATGCGGTTTGCATGACTCCAGTTAACTACACTATTTATTTCCTGTTGCAAGGATAATTCTAGCACATTACGATCAACAGCGTTCGTATATACTGTGCAGTCATCAGCAAATAGATCGCAGGACGACGACAGATTTAATGGAAGATCATTTATATAAATGGCAAATAATAGAGGGCCAAGAATAGACCCCTGAGGTACTCCAATATTAATGGTAATGGCTTGAGATAAAACTTTATTGTGTGATACTACTTGTTTTCTGTCTAATAAGAATGATTTTATTAATGTCACTATATTAAAACTTACTTTCATTGTTTCTAGTTTTTTAATTAGAATAGTATGATCTATCATATCGAATGCTTTCCTAAAGTCTATAAACACCGCTCCACATAGAGTATTGTTGTTAATATTTTGATGCCAGTTTTCTATCATGTTTGTTAGTGCCGTATGGCAAGAATATTTTGGCCGAAATCATGACTGACTGTCAACTATCAGTTTATTTCGAACTAAGTGATCTAGTGTTGTTTTGTGGATGTGCTTTTCTAGCGGTTTGGATACCAGGCCGTCAGTTCCTGCTGAAGGATTTTAATTCTCATACACACTGAACTTTTTCGGGTCTTTTTTATTCCAGCTCGTCCTGGCATGGGCTCTGACGTCATGACCAATGGCATAGCTTATTTTCGGCTATAATTATAATATTGTCGTTTTAAATCCAAATCAGCGTTCCGTTTTCAAATTCGAATGATGAAAATTTCATCTTTCGTCTTAACTATCGGCGCTGATTCCTTCTTTCTTCAAAATTGAATTTGAGTATGATGGTGGTGGTTGTTGGCGCTGTTGCTAACTGGAGGATAGTGCGGGATAAATTTAAACAGCGATATGGCGGTTTGCAAGAGGTATACTACAGTCTCTTCCCTTTGATCTTGCCAGTTGTCACCAAGTTTTCCAGTTCATTTCTTCTCATACCATGCCCAAAAAATTGTCACTATTTACGTCTAATGTCTCTAATCAGTTTACGATCTTCATTTGTTTCTTGAAGGACTTGTTCATTGGTTTTTCTATCTGTCTATGGTATTCTTTGCATTTTCCTCAGAAACCACATTTCCATAGCCATCAGATGTTTTTCAGCTTGTCTGCTCATTGTCCACGCTTCACATCCATACAAAATTACAGGTTCTATGTAGCACTTCAACACTATTTTTCACGTTTCAATTGATATCTTTTTATTGGTCAGTATGTTTTTCAACTTGCAAAATGACACCTTCCATATGGCAACTTTTGTTTGGATTTCTTCGAGGTATCTCCCATCAGATGGTATGACTGTTCCGAGATAACTGTGTACCGATTCACCTGTTTAAGAATATTCCCATTTACTTGAATATTACATTGTGGTATTTCCTTCTTCCCAGTGACGACCATAATCTGTGTCTTCTTACAATTCAATTCTAAGCCTAGTTGTTCACTGTGTGCAACAACCGCATCTACTAAATGTTGCAGATCCTGTTCATTGTCTGCAATCAATGATGGAATAAGTGCGTCAATACTGGTGGGAATTACTTTGAGTAACCAAAGGAAATGTAGAAAAAAAGTAAAGGGTGTTCATGACAAGATGCTCGACTTCATTGCACCGAGTCTTGTCCCATGTGGCTCGGTCTTTTCCCTAAAAACATGCTGAAAGAGTCGCACAGAGCACACATTTCGAAGCGTTAACACAGGAGTTTCTGAAAAACAATAATAAATAATGTTCCACTTCGTATCTAATATATTAACTTCTTAATATGCATTTGTAACTTTCCCCCGTATTTCAACTCATTTTTGCAATCTAAAGGGTTGCTAATAAAAAAAAAAAATTAACAGATTCTGTGCCAAACAAAAGTAGATTTGAACCAAACAAAAATGGATGACTGAAAAATTTGAAATAAAGGTGCTGCTTGCTTGCTTGTGTTCGCTGGCTGTGAACTCCAGCGTGAAATCCTGTATGTCGGATGAATACACCCTGTTGTCCAACATCAGTGTGATATCATACCGGACCTGAGGTTTGCGTGAGTATCCGTTGTCCCGTGTCTGGCTTATTGGTGTGCAGACTGATAGTTCCTCGCCGTGCAGGCAGATACTCTCCGACTTCGGAAGAATCAGCGATCCTACTACGTTAGCCAGGTCCCCGAAGGGACCTGTTGCCTAGGACGCACGACGTGGACGTTTCAGCAGGTCTTGGCCAGTATAGATCCCGGCCCTGGTGCCCTGGAAACACCTCTGCGTCCCAAGTAAAGGTATGCCACAGTTATGACTTAAAAATGGTTAATATGGTAGCGAAGGGAGCTTTTATTTATCGGCATGGGGTTACTATACATACCCGGTATCACAGAACGATATTCACCAGGGACTGTGTTACAGACCTCTCCTTCACCTTTCCAAGCCCGAAAAACGCCGGGTGAGTGAGGTCTATAATGGGACTTCCCATCTGCGATATGCATGTGATATGCACAGTTCATCGCAGTTTCACAATGGCAAACTAGTGAACGTAAAGTTGCCAAGAAATCACGAACAACCAAAATATGCTGGGGTTGACTGCGACGTCCTGTACAGGATATGCTACTAACTTTTTAACGTACTGCCAGGCTGGGCTTAGGTGTAGATTAGTAGTTAGTAGTGTCTCTTCCTCGCGTGTCTGAGCATTTCATTGTTAATAGGCTTCAATCCACACTTCAGAGAAGGTAAGTTGCTGATTGGAATAATATGTTGTAAATGTGACTCGGGTAAGGTCAAAGTACAAGCAAGAATGTTATTATTTCCACATTATCAACTTGTTTAATGTGCTTGCTGATATTGCCGTGTCAATACTATACGTGTTATTTCATCAGTTAATCAGTCAATCACTGTCTTCACAATAATGATTGGCTGCAATAAACCGCCGAACATTATTGTAGTATTAATACTGTAAGCATTATTTGATCAATTAATCAGCTATTTGTAGTCTCTACATTGATGTTTGGCTGTAGTAAATTGCAATCACTAGTGTTGTATCAGCACTATATCTATTATTTCATCAATTTGTCAGTCAATTTATCGTTTCCGCAATGATGTTTAGCAATAATAAATCGACAACACTATTGTTGTATCAATACTATACGTGTTATTTATCAATTAATCAGTCAGTTTGTAATATCGACAATGATGTTTCGCGGGAACAAATCGCCACTACTTTTGTAACATCCATAGCATACATGTTGTCAGAAACTAGTAAGTCAAAAGCAATCTTTACAATAATATTTATTTTTTTGTTCGCATATCCTTTACAGGACATCGCTGTCAACATCAGCATCTTTCAGCTGATTGTTGATTTCTTGGCACGATTACACTCAATAGTTTGCCACTGCTTTCTGAGAGACCGGCTCACATACCCTGTAAGTTACCGACGCGGAGAGAACCGCTACCAATTATCGCGCACGTCACGTTACTCACGAAAGTATACGGGATTTCGGAGAAAGTCGTGTAACCACTAGACCAGAGAGACCGACAATGATATATGCATGAAATAAATCGCTAGTAATTTATGTCTGTGATCTTGGCGGTATACCCTGACTGTGGGTTCTTTGTCTCTGTCTTCATGCTATCTGTAATAATTATATCCATGTCTACCTCGTGCTAGTCTGTTCTCTCTGTTATACTACACTCTGTCGGACTGTTCTTTGTCTCTGTCTTCATGCTATCTGTAATAATTATATCCATGTCTACCTCGTGCTAGTCTCTTCTCTCTGTTATACTACACTCTGTCGGACTCTCTCTCTCTCTCTCTCTCTCGCTCTCTCTCTGTCACTCACTCACTCACTCACTCACTCACTCACTCTCTCGCTTTTGATGTCATCGTTCCCACTTGTATGTCTGCCTACCTCTTTCATGCTGTATTTGAAGTTTCCCTCCAGTAAGATTTCATAAAAATACCATATCTTTTACCGGACAACAATATTTTACTTGCTTCTTACTTCTTTTTTTTTTCTTATTTTTTTTTAAATCAGTCCATTTTTAACTTCTCGTGTCTATAATATCTCTATATTTAATGACTTCTGAACCCTGAAAAGCCACTTACTCGTCTGCAGGTAAATATTTTAGTGGCTCTATTTGATTCTAGCTTTCATTTTTCTGCAATTTCTGTAGCCTTTCAACGGTTTACCAAGTGCATAATATACATGCGACAATCGAAGTGAAGTTTACAATCGATTCTGATGTTTTTATACCGATTTACAGTCACAGGCTCTAGCCATGTTTCCTGACTTCATTGCAAATTTAAACATGTTTTCTTTCCTTCATTGTGAATTTTAATTTTCTGGTTATTTTTATTACCAAAATGGTTTGGCGAATGGTTTCTTTACATTTCGTGAGCAGTTTTGTTACATTTCTTGTTCAAAATTTTGGTTCATCTGGCATTTGTAACAAATGAAAAAGCAGCGGCTGCAGCAGGATATATCAATATGAATTGCAATCATTTTCGTTTCTCTCATGTCAACAAGAAGCTGTTGTTTAATTTAATTTTTATTTTGTGTTTTATTTAGCTTTTTATCTGTTTGTGTTGTCCTGTTCTTGACAAAGGTCGTAGAACCGAAACGTCGATCGTGCCGTATTGTCCTATAATACTTATTGTTTTATTTTAATACTTCAGTATTACATATTTATTGATTGTTTATGTTTTTTGATAAGTCACACTTTGTTTTCATCCGTGTTAGATGGAGGTCTCTGTAAGGTGCGTACACCGTATCTGTGTCTAGTATGTCTCGTCTTTTCGCAGGAGCTAAATTGCTTGCAATTAATATTGGCATTTGTAACTAAAGGTAGGCAACCCTGTAAAGTTTACAACACGTGAAAACCATTATGAATTCCCCTTAACTAAAACAAAATATGACCTATTCCAAACTTATTTTAGATCATCTTTATCGTCATCATTTCTCATGATCATAGTCATCACTGTTATCATAATCTCATTCGTCGTCTTCATTATAATCATAAGCAGCAGTATAAATATTAACATTTGTACTACGGATCCGTGGCGAAGATGTTACGACACGGTTCGGGATCCCGCATTCATGCGTGCGAAACACGACTGTGCGCGATTCGGCAGCAGACCACGTTGTGTTGGTTTTCTAAAAAAAAGTCGCTTAAAAGTCGACAGGGTCGACTTCATTGCTCCGGGTTTTATCCCATATGGCTCGGTCTCTTTCCGCAGCACGGAAAGCGTCGCACAAAGCACGAACTCCGTAGCTTTTAGCGACGACCCATGGGAGTCTCCGGAACATTTAACTCGTAAACCGAAGGACACGGCCCGGAATCGAACCCACAACCTTCGGCTCACGAGTCAAACGTCAAACGGCTTGACCACTTCGCCACAACGAATTGGTATGGATGCCAGTAGTTCAGAAAAAAATGGCAAACTACTGAACGTAAACTTGCCAAGAGATCACAACAGCAAAACAAAATAAAATGCTGTTGTTGACTGCAACGTCCTGTAATGGATATGCAACTAACTTTTCACTACAAGAATCGGTATGGAAACCATACTGACCAATAAAAAGATGTCAATTGCAACGAGAAAAAGAGTGTTGAAGTGCCACATAAGAACTGCGTTTGTATTAATGTGAGACGCGGACAATCAGCAGACAAGCTGAAAAAAAACATCTGATTGCTGTTGAAAAAGGAAATATGGTTTCTGTGGAAAATGCAAAAAAAAAAAAAAAAAAAAAATAAATACCACGGACAGAAACATCTAAGGGCTGTGGAATTATGGTTTCTGAGGAAAATGCAAAGAATACCATAGACAGAAACATCTGGGGGCTGTTGAAATGTGGTTTCTGAGGAAATGCAAAGAATATTATGGACAGACAGAATAGCCAATGACCACGTCCTAAAAGAAACACATGACAACCGTAAACTGTTTAGAGAAATTAGACTTAGACAGTCACAATATTATTAGTGTTCTAATCTTTACAAAGGATCTTCAGCCAACGAAATTGTTGTATCGATTCACTGTTAAAGAATTGTTCCATTTATTTGGATAGTACACTGTGGTATTTCTTTCTTTGTGTAGACGACCGCAGTCTATTTTTGTCTTACAATTTAATTCTAACCCTAGTTGCTCACTGTGTACAATAACCCCATCCACTAAATGCTGCACATCCTGTCCAATGCCTGCAATCGCTGCTGTCCCATGACGGGTTATCTTGTGAGTGTTCTTCCTTCCTTAACTGATTAAGTGTCATGGGATGATTGATCGTCTTCAGTGACTTCTCGTATCTGCCTTGGACTTATATTGACAAAATATTGTTGTGTTATAAAAAAAAAACACACACACAATAATGTCTGCTACCATATTAACAACTTTTCAGTCATAACTGTGACACACCGCTAGTTCCTATTTTCCGCCATCCAGCTTTGTTTGGTCCAAATCTACTTTTTTGGTTGGCACTGAATCTGTTAAAGGCCCATATAGCACCCCGGGCGCAGCATTATTACCCTTACATTTATAATCTAATCATTTCTACGGAGGGACTGTGGATAAGCAGAAGACATGGATGCAGTGACGTTGATGTTCCATGATGATAATCATCATGCTCCATGCCGATAAGCGTGGGCGGTCATGTTTCTTCATTTCACATGATCCCCAGAGTCATGGATCAGCTCTATCCATTTACGCCGTTTCTCTGATTCTCGAGTAAATGACGAAACATGATTGTTTTGACATATGTAAAGAAGGTAGTTTGCCATTGCTGTCCTTCTTAGTCGTGACCATACTGGTCGATGACCGTAGCCATTGTCTCCAAAAACGAGATAGTATGACTATCATAGTGAAATTGGAGACCATAAAATGCAACTACCTGTTGGCTGCTTTTCAACTTCATCCACCACCTGCACCCGTGGCTTCACGTAACCCTGACAGGAGTGTGGTGGTGGAGGGGTGTCCCGTAGGCTAGTGAAGGGAAAGTGGCACCTTACCTCTCCTTTGATAGGGGATATCTGTATCCCTCCACCCATGATCGGGTTCACACTGACCAAGATTCCTTGATACCTCCGATTGAAGCATCCTTGGTAAAACTGTATATGGTTAACAAAGGGAGATGAAATCATCATTATGATCCCCCCCCCCCCCCGCCACGCCACGCCACTCCACACCCCTAGGATTCAAACCGTGCACACTATGAGGTTACAAGGAATCATAATCCCCCCTCCCCCCACCCCGATAAGGATTGGGGGGGGGAGGGGCTGTATGCACCCATGCCTTGCACACACCTTTCTGACCTCATCCAATTCATTGCATGTTTTTACAGGACGTCGCAGTCACCCCAACACCTACTGGCTGTTTCTAATTGTCTAGGCAATTTTACGTTCAGTAGTTTGTCATTGCTTTCTGAATGGTCTACGCTCATACCATTGTGAAAATCAGCGCAAAGCAATCTGCTCCTAAATTGCTTGTGGCTGACATCGAACCCGGTATATCGGGATTGTGAAACAACGATAACTACCCCTAGACCACAGACTGGTCCGTTACTTGTCTGTTGGAAAGACAACCAGGTCATCACCAGCCAGGTCATCGCCAGCCAAAACATCACCAGCCAGGTCATCACAAGCTTCTGTCCCCCCAAGTCGGAGGTAAGCTTGGCCTAATGAATACGAGCGCTCGTTCTAACACTTCCGGTATGCTAATGCTGAGGTAGCGGGTGGTGGTGGAGGGGTGTCCCTCCTGTCAACTAAAAAAAAATGTTGACTTCTGGTCCTTGACTTGGGGACGTAAATTACAAGTGCTTCAGATGTCCGAGTAGATTCGCTGATGGCCAGGTACACTGGTAATAGGGAAAGCTAATCCACACACACAAATCAGACTAGTGCACTAGAAGTAGTAGCACGTTTATGGACTACACTTGAGTTCAAAGCGAGTGAACGGGGGAAAAAAATGCATAAAGTCGTACAGAATGGAAAACCTAGAATCGATGCGGCTCTACAATAGTGTCAATAGCTGTCGTGCGAAGACACAATTCTTGCAGCCGCATTCTAAGAGATAATACTATGACTCACGAGCCACGCCAGCTTAATCTCTCCAATCTGCATGGACTTTTAGCAGCATTGACCTACATGGACAGAATTAGAAGCAAGATTGATGAGTCGGATTGTGTATCTACTCTACTCATTCAATATGCACTTCCCAGCAGAAGCGTCCCTGGTAAACATGATTATAGTTTTGACCTTCACGTCTGTGTTGGTTTTCGTTAGGGGATTCTCTAAGATTTATCATCAAATGTGTCCGTCGTTTCTTCCATATAATAGGGGATAATGAATCCATTAGCAGGACGTGAGATTTATTAGCTGTTTTTGCCGCTACATGTTTTTAGACCAAGCATCAATTGATGGTTAATGGGGTTAATATCAGGGTGGATACTGTTGTTAATATCACGATGGATAATGTGGTCGTATTAATTTTAGAATACTTCCTGATGCCCATTTTTAAGCTAGGTCGATCTTGTAACTCAGATCAATTAAAGAATCGCCGTAATCGAAAGGGATTTGATCGCATGAGACATGTGAACACACCGCCCTTATCAGAGAAAGCTAGATGCTATTATTGACTCTCATTAAACAAGAAATCGAAAAAGAGTAGGTTGGTCGGGGAGGTGGCGTGTGCTATTAGATACCAACGGTTCTTGGAAAGATTTTCTGTCCTATACTGCGATTGAACCCAGTACTTCCTTGTCAGATAAAAGTCGTTACTGTCAAGAGCCAAGGTTAGCGCTTGTTGCCTTTTGGGTGTGAAATACACTTTGAGCGAATGTTTGTTTGTTTGTTTTGTTCGTATATCCTTTTACAGGACATCGATGTCAACATCAGCATCTTTCAGCTGACTGATGATTTCTTGGCAAAATTACGCTCAGTAGTTTGCCATTGCTTTCTGAGCGACCGACTCACATACCACGTAAGTTACCGACGCGGAGAGAACCGCTACCGATTCTCTCGCACGTCACGTTACTCATGAGAGTATACGGGATTACGGAGAAAGTCGTGTAACACCTAGACCAGGGAGACCGGCTTGAGCTAGCGTGAGGGGACTTGACAAACAATCACTTGAGCTGAGACCATGACAGGGAAGGCATGGCTCAGAGCTCAGAATCAAGAGTCGGAGATTGCAAGAAGAATTTTCAATATATTTATATACGAGGGTGAGTCAATAAGTAAGTCGCACAGTTATACTGACTACCAGCCCGAATCAAGGCGTGCTTCAATGCAATGGAAACATCCTTCTTCGCATACTGTCCACAAATTCAAGGTTACGTCATCAGCAGGGAAGGTTATGCTGACAGTGTTCTGGGATTGTCAAGGAGCGCTTTTAACCAATTTCAAGAAGAAATGTGACAATGTGAATTCTGAATCGTACTGTGAAGTTCGATCGATGCTTCATGATGCATTTCGAAGACAACGTCCAGGACTGCTGACTAGAGGCGTATTACTTCTGTATGACAATGCCAGACCACATACAGCTCGATTAATTCAAGAGAAAATTAACCATCTAAGGTGGGAAGTTCTGGAACATCCACCTTACAGCCCCGAATTAACTCTTAGCGATTTTCACCTATTTGATCCACTGAAAACCCACCTTGGCGGGAGACACATTGCGAATGACGCCGAAGTTGAATGTGAAGTGAAAACGTGGTTTAGAAAACAGAGCATGCAGTTCAATGCGGCCGGTTTGGGAGGACTGATAAAACGATGAGATAAGTGCATCAGTGTTGGTGAAAATTATGTTGGGGAATAAAGGGACATTGTATGTATAAAAATAAACTTGTTTCAATTTGTTATCATATTTATTTATTTTTCTACAGCCATTTGTGACTTACTTATTGACTTCCGCTCGTCGTATAAGATTAGTATAATTTTAGTAGTAGTAGTAGTTGTTGTTGTGGTAGTGCCGGTCTCCCTGGCGTAGGTGTTAAGGACGTTGTTCGTAACCTAGAATACTCTCGAACGAAACACAGCTGCGCGAGATTCGGTAGCGGATCGCGTCGCTTTGATTACTTACAGGAGTATGTGAGCCGGTCGTTCAGAAAGCAATGGCAAACTACTGAACGTAAAACTTGCCAAGACATCAACAGAAGCTGAAAACTGTTGGTGTTGATTGCAATTTCCTGTTGTAACAGTAAAGGGAGTAGCTTAGGAGTAAAGAGTTAAGGAATGCTGCGCATTCCTTGACTAGTGGGAAAACCATAGCTAGTGAACGTGTGTGCACGAATGAAGAAGTGTATCTAGGTGGGACACACACGTCACTTGGGGGTCAGCTAGCAGGAAAGAAGGTAAACATCGGATTTTGAGTAGACTATCATTATGCTGTAGTGGAACGATTCGACAAATAAAGAATGTTATAACACAACGGAGACTTATGTCCTATACGTCACGTGCCTTCTAACCTGTGTGTAACACCTCTACACTGTAATACAGGTTGATTTGGTGCCTTTGACCTCAAAGAGCAACATGGGATGTTGAGGAGAGAGTTACCGCCATGGAATATTGTTGTGTCTGGGCGTCTGGAGAAGGAAGTTTTTTAAGTAAATAATAATAAGAAACGCAACAGCTGAAAGCCCGCCCAGGGGTAGTTGTTGTGGGTTCTCAGTGTATTTCTGTTTAAAAAGGAGATCGATTTCTCAGGCCAGCTCAAAAAGGTTTGATTGTTAAACTTATTTTTTTGAAAGACTGATGTTTTTATCTGATAAATAGTCTGAAATAACTTGATCACTGACCAACGCTAATTGTATAATGAGATCAAGTAATGCCGTTTTGCATCAAAAATTAGTACACAAGGTTATCAGAATGAACTCGCTGATTACATGTTACAACTTGTGAAGTCTCGAGGTACCAGAAATGATTTGATTTCAACAGAACGATAAGCTGCTCCAAATAAAACTCCAAGTAAAACAAAGAATGGTGAAAATTATGAGTTTTAACTCATTGGACTGTTGAAGGTGAAGTCAAGGTTATTGCAAATTCCATAGTTATTGAGTCGAGATCCTCAATATTCTCTACAGTTACTTCACTTAAATGAAAGCATTGATGAAAATTATCTCAAGTCAAAATTTGGTATGCTCAGTTTAAACTGACAGTTGTTGGAAATGCCACGTAACAAATAAGGGAGTGGATAGCGTCAGGTTTAAATCCAATTATTCTCGACTTGATCATTTTTACGCTGAAACATGTGAAGGTGCCAGATATGCTGTTGGAAAGTGAGTTTGCTGAAACCGTGAGCAGTTGTCGGTTGAATAAGCGTGAAGGTGACCTTGCTTGACGGAGATTAAAGTCCAACGCTTACAGTACAGTCAATAGAGCAAGCAATCAAGCAGTCTTGGATTGATCGAGCATTATATCGAGCACAACCAGCGACAGGAAAACTATAGAAAACTGACTTCGACTTCGATTGAATTAGGAAATCCAGAGGTTTTTTTTGTGTTCTGATCCTTTCAACGGTGTCGATTAGAGTCCTTTTTTTTTGGGTCTTGGTATCAGGATCAATTGAAAATTTCTGCGTCAGGATTTCATTTAAGTTCTTTTATCAGGATTCGTGATTGCAACGGAAAATTTTCTTCGTCAGGATCTTCGATTGGAGTCTTTAGTTAGTATAGTTAGATAATAGGTAATATTAGAGTAATTAGTTGAACAGATTGTGTATTTGAAATTAATATTGTTTGAAATATTTTGTATATTGCTTGATAATTTCCAGTACAGATTCTAGAATGCAACCCCAAGAATTTTCACAGGTACTGACTGGAGTTGGTGGGGCAATAGCAAGGTTGGATGCAGTATTAAGACAACAAAATGTAAGCAGTGATGTTGAAAGATTTAGTGGTCAGGCAAACCAGTTTAAGAAATGGGTCATTTCTATTGAGAAACATGCTTATTTAGTAAACGCTACAGATGAGGAGAAAAAGAATTTAGCATACAGAACAAGTACAAGTCCAGTTTCTGACCATATAAGAAGAAAACTAGAAGCAGCAGGAGGTGAAACCTGGGAAGAATTTAAGGATGATCTCGCAAGAAAATACGCTGAAATTACTGATCCACAACACGCATTCTCAGTATTGCGACAGACTAGACAAAACACTACAGAAAGTGTGCAGCTATACAGTGACAGGTTAATCAATTTAGCTGAAGAGTCATTTTTAGGACAGAATGTACGAGCTGAAGAAGTAGAACGGATGTTGGTAGGGAATTTTTGTTGATGGGATTAGGTCAGATGGATTGAAATTTAAATTATTAAGAGAGAATCCGGCAAGATTGTCACAAGCGGTAGATATCGCTATACAAGAGGAAAGCTTGAGGAGAAGGTTTAGATTAAGAGTAGGACGAGAGTTAGGTAGTAGTTCGGAAGATAGAATTGAAGAACCTATGGAAGTAGGACAGTATAGACATGGATGGAGAGGAAGACGAGGAGAAATACAGATGGTACAAAGAAACGATAATGTATATAATCAAGGTAGAGGAGGACAAGTGAGAAATACTGTAAGAAACATAGAAGGTAACACAAATAACTCGAATGTGGTTTGTTGGGGATGTCACCAACGTGGGCACATTTTTCGTTTCTGTGGTAACAGACGTGTCCCATCGAATACACAAAATAATAGAGGTGTTCAGACGAGTACACAGAATAGAACTGCAAATGGCAGACCAGCAAATGGGAATTATGGAGAAATGCAAAGAAATTTTAGAAGATCAGGAAATCAGGGAAATTGGCATCCCGCTTACTGAACAGGGTCGGCAGTAGGAGGGAAGATAGTAAGATCCAAAAGGGGCATCAATGTATTAAAAATCCAAATGATGAGTATAATAGGACATTTAGAAATAAAAAACAAGCAGAGATAACACAATTGTCATTAAATATGGTGGATCCAAGCTCATGTATAGTAGAAATAGGAAAATATAAAGTTAGAACATTAGTTGATTCGGGAGCACAAGTTAGCGTGATTAAAGAAGCATTTTTATATCGAATGTTAAAAAATTGTAAAATATTTAGAATTCAGGAGAATCTTCATTCGGTAACGGGACAAAAATTAGAAGTGCTAGGACAAACGATGATAAACTTTAAATTAGGAGGGATAAATGTCAGGCATATGTTCCATGTAGTCAAAGATTTAAATAGGAATATGATATTGGGTAGAGATTTTTTATTGAAAAATGGGGTGAGACTTTTATTTGATTTGCATAAATTAAAATTCCAAGATGTTTACGTAGATTTAGAAGAAGATATGCATGTGTCGACACTAGTTAGAGTTAAAACGACCATGAATTTAAAACCACAGTCAGTTAATTTGATACAAGCGAAGCTAAAGAGAAACCCGTATTATGTAGCAGGAAACATAGTCAGAATCACTGAATTGCAAAAGGAAATAATAGATGAGCCAGGTTTAGAAGTTCCGGATGGAATAATAGAATTGGATAAAAGTTTAACATTTCCAGTGATGGTTATTAATAACACAGGTAGAGAAATTAAATTATACAGAGGATGTGTAATAGCCAAGCTAGAACATAACGTTAGTGACATATTGGCAACAGATAGAGTAAATATGGCAGGCATAAGTTATTCAGAAACCTCTAGTGAAAGAATTAATAACAGACGCGGATGCGGAAGAAAAGGGAACGTAAGAATGGATGAATTGATCCATCCATCTAGAAGAAATACAGCCCAAATACATTCACTAGACAAAGTAACAAGAGAACAAGAATTGTTGGCACAATTAAAAACTCCGCCAGAAAATAAGGAAGTATTAGAACAACTTATAAAACAAAATCAGGATGTGTTTGCAATTAATGATTTAGAATTGGGAAAGACAAAAACAGTTACAATGGAAATAGATACGGGAGACCATCCACCAATTAGTTTAAAACCATATAGAACTCCATTAAGAAATAGAGAAGTCGTAGAAAAGGCAATAGAAGATATGTTGAAAGCAGGCATAATAACAAGATCAAAATCAGAATGGTCATCTCCGGT
The DNA here is from genome assembly GCA_014155875.1 of Cepaea nemoralis. NCBI lineage: Eukaryota > Metazoa > Mollusca > Gastropoda > Stylommatophora > Helicidae > Cepaea > Cepaea nemoralis. Next base: position 412,468 of record JACEFZ010016471.1, on the reverse strand, counting down.
GGTAATCGTAGCCAAATCTGATGGTTCGAACAGGTTCTGTTGTGACTACAGGGCGTTGAACAAAATTACTAAGAATGTAGCGTACCCATTGCCGGTGATTGATGATATTTTGGGATTACTTAATGGCTCCACATTTTTCACAACACTAGACGCAAGATCAGGATTTTGGTGTATACCTATGTCAAAGGATGCTCAAAATAAGAGTGCTTTCTGTACTCATATGGGTTCGTACGAATTCTTACGTATGCCATTCGGTTTGAAAAATGCACCGTCTCACTATATGTTCTTAATAAATGAAGTACTAGACGGTATGCAAAATTTTGCCCTAGCATATATAGATGACATATTAATATTTACGAAAGGAAATGTAGAGAATCATTTGAAACATATTAGACTAGTATTTGACAGATTAAGAAGGCATGACGTTAAATTAAAGCTTAGCAAGTGCCAGTTTTTAAAAACAGAAACAAAATATTTAGGCTATATAATAAATAGGGAAGGTATTAAACCAGACCAGGACAAGATAAAGGTTATTAAAGAGTTACCTGCTCCCACTAATGTTAAGGAAGTGCGTGCATTTATAGGAACGTGTGCATATTATAGGAGGTTTGTACCAGGGTTTTCAAGGATAGCAATACCTATTACGAATTTAACGGGTAAATACGCTAGATTTAAGTGGGATGATGAGTGTCAAAAAGCGTTCGAACTTTTAAAGGATAGCTTAACAGTGGTACCATTATTAACACATCCAGACCTGAATAAACAGCTAATACTATACACAGATGCTTCAGACAACGCAATAGGAGCATGTTTGGTTCAACCATATGAAGGAGAAGAATCTGGAATACCAGGGGTTAAAAATGAAAGACCAATCTATTTCTTGTCTCATAAACTCAGCAAGACTCAAAAGAAATGGCCGATTATTGAGAAAGAAGCATATGCTATACACTACGCTCTTCAAAAATTAAATTACTACTTACATAACTGCCAATTTCATTATTAGAACTGACCACATGCCATTAAAGTCGATATTAGAAGCACCAATACAAAATAGGAAAATACAAACGTGGGCATTGAATTTACAGGGGTACAATGCTAAGGTTGAATATGTTTCAGGGAAACATAATACATGCGCCGATCTTTTGTCTAGGATTCCATATACACAGTCATCAGGAAACACGGAAGATGAAGCTGAACCAGAGATAGACGATCGAAACTGGCAAGTAAATATATTAGATTCTGCCATAATAAATAGGGAAGAATTTGAGAGTTTACCATCGGATCAAGAGTCTGAACCTAGAACAGAAGACCCACATTTAGAACAGTTTGATATGAAAGTAGAACAAGAGTTAGACCCAAAAATAGTACAAATAAAAAGAAAACTGAAAGAAACAGGGGAAAATAGTTTTAAAAGAAAGTTTGTAGAGTTACAAGAAGATAATCAATTATATTATATCAGTGAAAAAGGTGAAGGAGTAAGAAAATATATTCCGAAACATTTAGAACAAGAAGTCTTAAAGGCATATCACGATAATAATGGTCATTTTGGACGAGATAAGTTAGTGAAGGCTATTAGCAGTAAATATTACTGGCCGAATTTATTCAAAAGCGTATATGAATATGTTGAAGCATGTGAAAAGTGTAGGTTAAGAAACATGAAGATAATCAAATGTCCTTTACAAGATACCGATATTCCTCAATTTCCAATGCAGAAAGTAAGTTTGGATATTTCAGGTCCTCATCCAAAAACATTATCGGGAAATGTATACCTACTACATATAGTTGATTCATATAGTCTCTGGCCAGAAGTTTATCCAATTCCAGACAAGAGTGCTGATTCAGTTATAAATATGCTGTTACAAGAATTTATACCAAGATTTGGGTGTCCACAAATAATACTTACAGACAATGGGAAGGAATTTGTAAATAGAAAGTTTGAAAAATTGGTAAAAGATTTGAATATAAAACACATTAGGACTTCATATTACAGACCAACTTCTAATGCTAAAAATGAGAGACAACATAGAACACTATACAATGTTCTAGCGAAAAATGTAGAAGAACATGATATGGATTGGGATCTTTATTTGGGGATAGCATTAGCGGCGATACGTACACACGAAAATGAAGGAACAGGTTTCTCACCATTTTACTTAGTACATGGGAGAGAACCAATATTGCCAATTGATAATTTATTAAAGCCTAGGAGAAAATATCTGGGGGAAGATTTTCAGGAAACAAGGTTGCAAGAGATGCACAAAGCACATGTACGTTTAAGAAATAATATAATTAAGGCTAGAGAAAGACAGAAGAAATACGCAAATAAAAATGCACACTTACAAGAGTTCAACATAGGTGATAGGGTGTATTACAAAAAACATAGAAAAAACTCTAAGTTTGATGCTCATTGGGTCCCGGGATATTATATTTTAGAAAAAAAGGGCCCAGTGTCATATACTATTAAGAATCAAATTTCAGGGCATGTTGCACGTTCACATGTAGAGCACTTAAGGCGGGATAATGAGGAAAGGGATGCAGAGAATAGTAATAATAATTATTGTTCCGAAGAAATATTGTCAGGTGGACAGATTGTCAGACAATCGGTATATCCTATACCTATAGAGAATGGGAAACAAGTGACAACAGCATCTACTACAGCTGAACAAGAAGAAACATTACCAAAAACAGTCATGACAGAGGAAAATAACATGTATGACGATTATATTAGCGAAGAATCAGTCAAGGAAAAAATAGAACCTCCATTTATGAATACAAGACAGGCAGTAAAAAGAAAGTTGGATAGACAGAAAGAAAAAGAAATTAAGAGGCAAAGGAAACTTAGAGTGAATTCTTCAAGTGGTGAAGATATGCCACTATTTGAAAATTTGTTGAGACGGCAAGACAGGAATATTAGATTGGATTTAGAAAGGAAGAAATTAGCGGTTGCTAGTAATGGTTATACAGATGGGGAACAAGAGATGGATGAAAAGTCAGAAACTGATGAAGAAGCTGATATGAAAGAAGATAGCTCTCCTCGGGAGGATAGCGACATTGATGTAGATATTGCACTTATCGAAAAAAATTTGAAGTTATTAAGAAAATGGAGAGGAGGTAGATAAATAGCGTGGTAGAATATTCTGCAGATGGCAGATAGAAGAAGAAGTTAGACACGATATTTTTGTGTTTACAAAGAAGGTAGTTGGTAAATAACTTAAGCAAGAGTTGTTGGGAGGAATACACATAATATTGTAATAACTTAAGACTTATTGGTATATGTTTTATGATCAGGTTGGTTTTTAAGTTATATACGTTTAATTTGATTAATGTGTGGGGATAAAAATGATGTCAAAGAATGAGGGGATTGATATGGTTTAGTCAATTGTTTGAACTTCAATTGCGCTTTATGAAATGAATAAGTTAACTTAGCTGCTTATGTTTACAAAACTTTGGTTTTATTGAGTTAACCTGAGTGTGTTTAAATGATTAATAGTTTGACGTTCAGTTAGAAGAAATATGAAGTGTTGTTTTTTTTTGGAAACAGATGACTTAAAGTAGTTGAGTCGTTCGCAATGTAAATGATTGGGTTAAAAATAGGAGCTGGGTTGAACAGCGTTTAATGGGAGAATATGGGGGGAATGCCAGGTTGAGTTTTGGCATTTAAATAAATAGATATTGGAAGAAGAAGACTGTACTTAACAGTATACTAATAATTTGGAGTTTTTTTTTGAAGGAATGGTAAACTTGAACTTGACGAGGTGAATAATACAAAAGCTGGTAGTTTTGGATTAACATATTTTTTTGATAATAACAATTATTATTGACGGAAACTGAAGATAAATTTTGAAACTTTATTTTTATAAAGTTTTGAGAATGTATGGGAAGAGAAAGGTGATTACTTCTTACTTTTTCCTTACTTTTATTATTTTTAGGTGCGCACCTACCAAATCTAACTACCCAATCTAACTATTTTTTCTGTCTATCCTAGAATAGTGAGAATGTGAGAATGTGAATAAGGGAGAATTAAAGGATAAGGGGAATATCTTCAGTTTTGTCAATCATAATTTAGATGGTTAAATTTTAAAAGCGGTTCGCTTATGGAGAGTTTTGTAGGGAGTTTTCTAGAGAACTTTATGGAGAGTTTTGTAGCGAGTTTTCTAGAGAATTGTATAGAGAGTTTTGTAGCGAGTTTTCTGGAGAACTTTATAACGACTTTTGTAGAGAGTTTCGGTATTATTGTCTCTGGTTAGCAATTGGCTATGATGAGATAGGAGAATGAGAATTGAGTTAAGAATTATATGGAATTGTTGTTATTGTATAGAGATGTAGAGTTAAGGGGTTAAGAGTTGGGGTTGAGATTTTTTCAGGGAAAAATTCTCCTTGAAGAAGGGGAGGTATTGTAACAGTAAAGGGAGTAGCTTAGGAGTAAAGAGTTAAGGAATGCTGCGCATTCCTTGACTAGTGGGAAAACCATAGCTAGTGAACGTGTGTGCACGAATGAAGAAGTGTATCTAGGCTGGGACACACACGTCACTTGGGGGTCAGCTAGCAAGCAAGTAGGTAAACATCGGATTTTGAGTAGACTATCATTATGCTGTAGTGGAACGATTCGACAAATAAAGAATGTTATAACACAACGGAGACTTATGTCCTATACGTCACGTGCCTTCTAACCTGTGTGTAACACCTCTACACTGTAATACTGTAAAGGATATGCGAAAAAAAAGCAGCAGCAGTAGTAGTAGTAGTAGTAGTAGTAGTAGTAGTAGTAGTAGTAGTAGTAGTAGTAGTAGTAGTAGTAGTAGTAGTAGTAGTAGTAGTAGTAGTAGTAGTAGTAGTAGTAGTAGTAGTTATTAGTTATCAATTATCAGTTGGGGTATCTTCATTGCACTCCGGACATGTCCATAGGTGCTCAGATCCTCCCCCCCTCCCAGCATATGCATCAGCGTCCGGTGGCTAATAGTGCCAGTTCTGTGTTGGTTGACGAGGCACCTCGTTTTCCCGATGTACCTCTCGCGTCTGGCCGTGCCGATTCTTACTCCCAAATCTTTCATCCTGGACAGCGATGTGGATTCACTGACGTCAAAGTCCTCTGTTCTCGACATATCTTTGAGGACGTTAATAACATCGGCACGATCCATGGGCTGGCCATCTACAGAGGGTGCAGAGCCAGCCAGTTTATCAGCTAGTTCATTTCCCTCGACTCCCGCATGTCCCGGGACGAAGATGAAGGTGACTTTACGGACAACAGACTTCCGCAGCGACTCAGTCCACTGTCTACGTATAGATCCAGCTTCGAACTTCTGAATCATGCTCATTGAATCACTTAGTACACACACGTTAGTATAATGCTGTGATTCCAGACATATGAAAGCCTGTGTAACTGCCATCACCTCCATCGTCATGCTGCTCGTGGTCATAGAGTGGGCACCACTGGATTCTTGAACGGTTCGGCCCGCTGAACGGGCTGTAAATGCCCACGCACTTCTCCGCTGCTTTACAACAGATCCATCTGTATATATGAGCACTTCGGGGCTATCTGGGTGTTCATAGATGAGCGCATTGACCTCTGCATTGACAGCGGCAGGGTTCTGCTCTCTGCACAGTCTTTTGAGTGTGATAATTCAGGAGAAAGTGCACTTAAAAACTGGAGGCACCGGCACCCATTTCTTGCCGGGGTTGATACTGGTAAGACTGCATACCTGTCTGACGACATCTTCCGCCCGACCCATCCATGATTTGCCCCTCTTTAGCCTGTCACCCTTTTCTCTGAATATAGCGTCCTGCAGAGTGTGCTGCTCATCTGCACTTATTTTTAAGTATGCACGAGCTCTCCAGATCTTAATCCTGTGTTCCATTGTTGGGAAGTCAAGGAGGTATCTCATTGCTACACAGCTGGTGTCTCTCGTGCAGCCCAAAATGATGCGCATGGCTTCGTTTTGTACCTTTTCAAGTCTTCCAATCTGTGTAGGGCTGACAGTGAGGATGGCCAGGGCATACTCGATGCGTTCTCTCTATAATCCAGGAAACAGCTGCTTTGCATATATCCACCTATTCAGAAAATTGGGGATTGCACACACACACACACACACACACACACACACACACACACACACGGAGCTTCCACTTCCGGATCATATATCCAAAGCGAAAAACATGTAGGAGTAATCCATATGAATCCAAAGTGAATATACTGTAATCCACCAAGTCACAGCTGCTAAGCAACTGGGCTAGGGGCATTCAGGATTGGTATATCAGACAGTTATAAGTCTGAAGCGTTCTGGCATGGTGTAACAAACAGGTGTCCAGGTGATTGATTCGATTAGGATCAGGCACAGCAACTTTCAGCATCTTCGGATGAGGAAGGACATCACATAATCCATAGTATTTCCTGACAGAACTACTGGAATTGGGCATAAATATTCCAGCCCTTTTCTGGGTTAAGATGTAGGTTATTCTTTCTTCAGCTGAATATACGACTGGATTGACCGGGAGTTGGTATAGTGCTTGAGTGTCCATGTCTGAGATATGATGGATGAGAAGATTCAAAGGAAGCTGGGAGTCCACAAAATCAGTTGGTAAATCCATACTGGTAAATGATGGTGAATTCCAGACTATCCATGAGCCTCTGGAATATGACAGTTGAACGTGGAATCAGGCGGTGACTTTTAGAAGAGGGTATACGCTGAAAACCATCTAGGCCAGGCATGCCTCATGTCTTTGCAGACATTGAAAAGATTAACACCATCTGTAAGTTCCCAGAGGTAGGGAATCCACTTCAGCATAGACACAGTCCATTAATTATCCAGGCATTGACATTCAGGTTCAGGGTGTGTAGCAGTAACCAGCACTCTTTGCAGAATATTAGGGGTAGGCTGATATCCCAGTTTCCTGCCTCTAAATTCAAGCGTTGACTATAAATCCAGTGCCAAGCATGGTGACTAGCGCCAATATTCCACCGCCATCTCTAGCGCTGTTTAGTGAAGAAGAACAGGGTCGATATAGATTAGTAATACAACCCAAACTTCTGATAACAATGTATCATAATAAAACATACATTCCGATAACAGTGTATCATAATAAAATATATATTCTGATATCAGTTATCATAATAAAATATACATTCTGATAACAGAAAAACTTGTTAGTCTTTTACTAAACATGGTATGAACTCTCTAGTGGGTATTACCCAACATCTCAAAGTAAAAACACAAGAGCATGGTGTCATTTCCCACTCCCTTGAGATTATATATAGATATATCATACCAAATGACAATCTTTTACCAGCATTTATTACAGCATTAAGCAGTAACAATCATGAGCATAAAAGGTAAAATACTCATAAAAGAGAAATCATGGGAATCTTTTCCCATACACTTGAGATTATGTATATCATACAACATGAAAATCCCATAACATCATTTATGAAAAAGACTACAAGACAATCACACCTCTATGTATTTACAACAATGTAAACAAAAGATTAACTGCTAAGTGCATTAAAAGTCAAGCGAGAATCTCTCTCTCTCTCTCTCTCTCTCTCTCTCTCTCTCTCTCTCTCTCTCTCTCTCTCTCTCTCTCTCTCTCTCTCTCTCTCTCTCTAACAAACTATTAAAGTTGTACAGATAGTAATATTTCTCCATCATAAGGGCAGAAATACAAAATATGCACTCAGAAAAAAACACTTTATAACACAGAGACCAGTTGTGAAAAATAAGCATATAGGAATAAAGTAAGTTCACAAAATCATCTCAGAAGGGTGACTCATAGCAAGATTATATTGTAAGCTTTATGAAGGCTGACTGGACAAAATGGCGATGTCCAGGCTGCGTGACGCAAACCAACTTTTCAATGAAAGCAATTCTCATAATTTTCACACACACACAACTTCAATCATGATATTAGTTCTATCAAAGCATTTATCCTAATACATAACATATGTTTTAAAATGCTCACCCGAAGCGCAGAGAATAAGTAGGCTTTTAATTAACCCATTAACAATGGGTCACCCGCTAACTTGAAGAAAACATGGCGATTGACGAGACTCGCTTTGTCTACCAAGCCTTTGTCTCGCTTAAGCCTTTGTTTCCGGGGCGCGGCCAATCAATGGCCTTAATTCAAACGAAAGTTAAGTCCGTTGATTCTCCCGTCGGGCTTTTTAATAGCCTTTACTTTTCAGGTAGCGCATCCTAGCAACGTCTGCTGGAAAAGACTGAGGGATGATGACATACATGTCACAGTACACTGAACATATTTTCAGAACTGTAGAACATATGAAAGGAATCATCGTTGGGGGATGTTGTCAGGGTCTTGCTTACAGCAATGACACTGGCTCGTACATACCAACTAGTGTGATACAAAACACGGTCACAGAATGACTTAACGTGACGAACTACACTTACAATGCAAACACTTTATTCACACATCTCACTCGTCGCAGCAATTACGTGTATCATACAATTACAATGACAATGCAATAATACATTCAATACATATATCAATACACTACTACACAACTCACAGGCGCACAGTCATATCTTCTTACAGGCGTTCTCTCTATGGCGTTCATACATACGAGCCTCATTCAATCACGTCTGTCTTCGTCAACGCTCCCAAGCCGTCTGCCGGCTACACGCTGTGAGTCTCACTACGCGGGCCTGCGTCACTGCGTGGAGATCATGTCTCACATGCGTTAATCGACTGGCCCTTCCTAACACAGTGTGGTTAGCGTCGCTCACTGGTAGACCCCTGGCTGTATTCGCCAGGCGTCATAGACGACGACGCGGTAGAACTAATGGGGAGATTATGACAGATGTAACATCAATAACATTAGATATGTGGCTGATACAGTATTGATTGTAGACACTGAGCAAGATCTTAGGTTAGAATTAAATTGTAAGAAGACACAGAGTATGGTCGTCACAAGAGCATACAACAGTGTTATATACAAGTTCCCGGGCCTAGGGTTTAAACGACTTTCTCCGTACTCCCATTTATCTACGTAGGGTAACGCAGCGCGCGAGAATTGGAAGCGGTTCTCCACGCGTTGATAACTTACGGGATAAGTGAGACGGCCGCTCAGAAAGCAATAGCAAACTACTGAGCGTAATCTTGCCAAGAAATCAACGACAGCGGTAAAATGCTGATGTGATAGATTGAAATGGCGATTTCATGACCAACCACGCTTATCGGCACGGCACATGATGACGATGTGAGTTTGACTTGTTGATATGCGAAAAATAAAATATACAAGTAAACGGGAATATTCCTAAACAAGTGAATCGGTACAATTATCTCAGAACAGTTATAACATCTGATGGGAGATTCCTTGAAGAGATTAGAACAAGAATCGCCATGACGAAGGTAGCCTTTTGCAAGATGAAAAACATACTGACCAATAAAAAGACGTCACTTGCAAAGAGAAAAATAGTGTTGATGTGCTACATACAGCCTGTACTTTTGTATGAATGTGAAGCGTGGACAATAAGCAGGCAAGATGAAAAACATCTGATGGCTGTGAAAATGTGGTTTCTGAGGAAAATGCAAAGAATACCGTGGACAGACAGAAAAACCAATGACCAAGTCCTACAAGAAACAAATGAAAATCGTAAATTGATTAGAGAGATTAGACGTAGACAATCAAAATTTTGTTTTCATGTTACGAGAAGAAATAAATTGGAGAACTTGGTAACAACTGGCAAGATCGAGGGGAAGAGAGCAAGGGAAGGGCAGAGAAGTAAATACCTGGATGGCTTGACTACGTGGCATGGTCAGACAAGAACACTGAGGCGATCCACGACTCTGGTGATGGAGTGAAATGGCGATTTCATGACCACCCGCGCTTATCGGCACGGCACATGATGACGTTGTGATTTTGACTTGTTATAAAGTGTTAAAGTGTAAAGGTTAGTTACAAATTGTGTTTGAAAACTGTGTACAAGCTATACGTGGTTAAACGGGGAAAGCCAGATATATAAGGCTATAGCAGATACTGTCGTTGGGGGTGAGAACTCTTAGGCCTTCACGATCACTATTTATAAAGCGGAGAGGCCAGTTCCTTTCCTCTTCGCCCGTCCTTAGTAGTCAATTCCTAGAAAATTCTGAATATTGTCTGGCACCACAACTGTTGGACATTGTAGTAACAGAGAGTGCAAAGAAATGACACTCTTTGAATTTAGAAGGAAAAAAAATCCCCCCTCCCCCCCCCCCCCCCCCCCAAAAAAAAACAAACAAACAAACAAACAAACAAACAAACAACCCCACAGTAACAATGGTGATATCAAAGAAAAAAAACGCCTTAGAGGCCCTGCCAACTCTTGACCACCTGGACACACTTCCCACTATAACAAAAGTTAAGTGTGCTATAAATGAGCTTGCATCTGGCAAGGCTCCAGGTAAGGATGGGATTCCAATAGAGGTAATCAGGAGTGGGCAAGACACACTCACTCTACAGATCCACCAGCTAATAGAGCTATGCTGGCGAGAAGGACAAGTTCCACAGGATTTCAAAGATTCAAACATCATAACGCTGTACAAGAACAAGGGCGATCGGAGCGACTGTAACAAGTATAGGGGTATCTCACTTCTGTGTATTGTTGGGAAAGTATTTGCCAGAATTGTCCTGCACAGACTTCAAGTCCTGGGAGATCAAGTCTACCCCGAATCACAGTGTGGCTTCCGTCAGAACCGGTCTACCATTGATATGATATTCTCATTGCGACAGATGCAAGAAAAATGCCGGGAACAAAATCAGCCACTGTTTATTGCCTTCATCGATCTCACAAAGGCACGATTTGGTCAGTCGTGAGGATCTGTTCAAAGCACTAAAGAAGATTGGCTGCCCACCAACTCTTCTGTCCATTGTGGAATCGTTCCACACAGGCATGAAGGGTATAATCAAGTTTGATGGCTCAACTTCAGAAGAGTTTGAATTTTTCCATCACAAATACTGAAGTATTGGAAAGATCAGGTTGTGTGACGGTGTATTCCATGCTCAGTCTTCGTAGACTTAGATAGATAGGCCACGTTAGGAGGATGGATGATGGTAGAATACCAAAAGGACATCTTTTTTGGTGAATTACAGACGGGTAGGAGATCTCAGGGTCGGCCTCTACTACGATACAAAGATGTGTGTAAGCGGGACATGATTGATACAGGCATTGATAATGCACATTGGGAGCACGTCGCCGCTGAACGTGTTGCATGGAGGGCAACTATCAGAAATGGAATAAAGACAAAGGAGAAAATGATTGCAGATAAAGCACACACAGAGCGTGAGAGACGTAAGATGGTGCAGAATGGTGGAAGTGACCATGTTTTCACATGCACCTACTGTGGCCAAACATTTGCAGCAAGAATTGGCCTTACCAGCCACACTTGCCACCGCCATGGATCGTAGTTATTAAGCCTTTTTGAAGCACAATGTACCAAACTATCTTCTGTCAAGACGGAAAGGTGCCAATGAATGAATCAAAGAAAAAGGTGACACCAAAATATGAAATAGAAATAAAAGGGAAAATTCTTAACCATGTGGATAGTTTTAAGTACCTAGGGGCATTTATAACATCAGATGGAAGATGCCCAACATAGATTAAGAGCAGAATAGGGCAAGCAAAAGCTGCATTTCAGAAAATGAAAAGCATCTTATGCAATAAGTTACTATCATTGAATGTAAGAAAGAGAGTGCTGAAGTGTATATAGAACTTGTTTTGCTGTAAGGCAGTGAATCTTGGAATGCAAATGAACAAATTATGAAGAACTTGGAAGCAACATAGATGTGGTTCCTGAGACGGAAGTTGCGAATTCTTTGGACTGCCAGAATAACTAACAATGACTACCTTAAAGAGGGCAATGAAACTAGAACATTATATACAATAATAAGAAAGAGACAAACAGCTTTCTTTGGTCATGTGATGAGAAGAGAGGCATTGGAGAGCACCGTGACAACTGGAAAGATCGAGGGGAAGAGAGGAAGAGGCAGACCAAGAGAAATGATGCTAGGTGGATTGAGACACTGGCATCGAGGAATATCATCAGCAGAGTTGATCCAGAAAACCAAGGACCGGGATCTGTGGGGAGTAATGAACGCCTACGCCAACCGGCATGACACCTGATGATGATGACACATTTCTATTAAGTATGTGCATGTCTCCTGTATCGTTTAAACTTGTGCGATTACCAGTGAAAAAAAGACCGCTATACCTAACAATCAATGCATGTTCAATGTTTTTATTTATGTATCGCATTCTGCTGCACTTTCTGCTAACGGCCTTAATGGACAGATTCTTTCACACAAGTTAGTTACCTTGAAGATTAAAACATTCGCTTTCTTCCACAGTATATCACCAACATGTTATGTGAAGATATGTTTGATGGATCTTTGGAGCTATTTAACTGTGAGGCATTTGTCTATCAATTCATAAAAGAATAAACGAAACTCAAGAACAATATTGGAATACAGCACAAGGGAAACAACTATGTTAAGAATTGTCAAAATACTTGGTCTTTGTTTCCCTTAGTTACAGTTTACACCAGTGTTTCCCAACCTTTTTTGTGCTATGCCCCACCTAAGCCTTTCTAAAATTCTTATGCCCCCCCCCCCCCCCCCCCAAAAAAAAAACATATACATAATTTTTAATATTCAAAAATTGAAATGTTCACTAAAGAAACTTGAATGATAGGTTTTAGGAAGAAATCACTAGGAAATTATTGAGCAGAGTAAGTAAATTTTTAAAACATATAACTGAGAACTGAAATTCAAGTACAAAATAATTTTAATGAAAATTTTTCTACATTATTTTAATTATTAGTAATTATTTATTATTTAAATTTAGTGATATCCTTGCGCTTGATGCTTGCTGCAAAGAGATTTTATGTCAGGTTCCAATTTAGTTAACTTCAGTCTCAAGTCTCCCCGTTTTGTTATATCCAGCCGATTTCTTTTTTTTTTAAGTAGCAAATCATTTATGGCACTAAATCCGCATTCAGCTAAATATGAAGATGGAAACGGTAACAAAAGTTCTCTTGCACATTTGGTTGCATTTGGATATTTGTTTTCGGTTTCCCCACAAAGCCATGCCATCGCTCCTTTTATATTAAATAAAGTTTTAATCGACTCATGATTTTGCATTTCTGCGAATTCTTCTTGATACTGCATATTTGAAATATCAGACAAATCCACTAACATTGGCTGCATCATCCAAGTTGGGAAATTAATTTGTTTCAAATCAGAAAATCTTTCTTTTAAATCAGCCGATACAATTTTCAGATGATCGACAATAACATATATAGCGGTATCAGTCACTTCACATTTTTGGAGCCAATGAAACTTTACAAAATTTTTGTTGTAAATATATGTCTGACATAATTCAATAAAGGTAATGAAACCAAATATCTTCGCTTTTGCATCGACAAGAGTTTTATTTGTTCCTTGAAGTTCTTTATTTAATATAGTTAGTTTTTCAAAGATATAGGCTAAATAACTCACAAATGCCTTACCATCGACCGGTTTGTCGCTTAAAAAATCACTAAGAGTATCAAATAGTTCCATAAATCTTTTCAAGCAGTTCCCTTTCGAGAGCCATCTTACTTCAGTGTGAAGTATAAGTCTCACATGGTCTTCATTTTGTTCTTCACAAAATAACTTGAAGAGATCGTTCACATTTGGCACTAGCTTTAATAGGCATTGATACACTTTATAACTAAATTTAGTACTTCATTTAGAACAGGCGAAATGTTTTTAGCTACCAGGTTTTGCCTGTGAATAAAACAAAGCACAAGAAGCATTTCTGGATTCTCATCTTTCATCAATTTTAAGCAACCATTTCCCCCCCATCATATTAGGAGCGCCGGCTTCCTGGCCGAGGTGTTAGTAGCTTTCTCCGTTAACCCCGAATACTCTCGTGGTTGACGTGAGCTCACGAGAATTAGAAGTGGTTCGAGTCGCGCCAGTGACTTATGAGAGTATGGAGCCGGTCGCTCAGAAAGTCGTGGCGTGCTGATGAGCGTAATCTAGCCTAGGAATCAACATACAGCTGAAAGATGCTGGTGTTGACCGCAATATCTTGAAACAGGATGGAAACGCTGGGGAAAAAAATCATATTAGGAGCACCATCTGCAGCACAAGATGTTATATTTTTCATTGGTATATTATTGGACAATGAGCAGTCATTGGTATATTATTGGACAATGAGCAGTCAAGCTGAAAAACATCTGATGGCTGTAGAAATGTGGTTTCTGAGGAGAATGCATAGAATACCATGGACAATGACCAAGACTACAGAAAACAAATGAAAATCGTAAATTGATTAGAGAAATTAGACGTTGACATTCAAATATTTTGGACATGTTATGAAAAGAAATGAATTGTAGAACTTGGTGACAACTGGCAAGATCGAAGGGAACAGACCAAGGGGAAGACAGAGAAGTAAATACCTGGATGACTTGGCCACATGGCATGGTCGAGACAGGAACTATGAGCTGATCCACGACTCTGGTGATCGAGTGAAATGGCGAGTCATGACCGCCCACGCTTTCCGGCATGGCACATGCTGGATGGATATTATTGACATCTAAGTAATTTTTTAGCTTTCTATATATATATCTTTGGAGGTAGTGGTGCTTTCTAATGATTTACAGAACATCATTTCTTCAGCAAAATCACCTTTATCAATACATCTTATGTTAGTTATAAGTACGGCCTCACTGTCTCTCAAAGTTGATTCATCCATTTGCACCAAGTTGTATTTCAATATCCTCACTCATTTCGTCTATTCTTCTGCTAACAGTATTGTTACTTTGTGGCATAGCTTTAAATTCTTTGTCATCTTTTTCCAGAACCGTTTTAAGAAATGCTGATATTGATGGTTTGATTAAATTCTCCCCTGTAGTATGACTTTTCCCAGATTTGGCGATGAGTAATGAAATTTGATAACTAGCCTCAAGATTACGATTGATAGTTGCGTTATGAGCAGTACATAGAGACTTTAATGTTACTCATTTGTCAAAATTTTTCTTTAAAGTTTGAAAGTAATTCAAATCTGAATTAATATGAGCATTATGTTTCGCCTTCAAATGTGCCTCAAGATGACCTCGTTTCATTGATTCGTTGATCAAGCATTGTTGGCATAAAAGACAAAAAGGTGACCGTTCATCGTGGACAGCGGGTATGAAACCAAATTTTAAATATTCCTCCGAATACTGACAAATTGTTTTCTTGCTTGCACCACTCATTTCACTATGGGCTGAATGAAATAAATATAAGATCAATTAAAAACTAAAAATATAATATGAACTGGAGTAAACGTAGACTAAAAATGCACATTTAAATATGTATGGCACATTACTGCCACCACAAAAAAAAAAACATACTTTTTCATTTGACAAATTTTTCTGGAAAATGATGCTTCTAAAACTGAAATTAATAAAAATTACCAATTGAATTTACATACCATTTATATATCACTTATATTTATATAATGTATTTATGTTTTAAAACAACGAGACTTTTGCAACAATTTAACGGTCGCGTATTTCAAATTCACACCAAAGGTAAATGCTGAGCGTTACTGCGAAACACTGCAGAAACTGAGAAACTGGCACTAAGCATTTCGCACCATTCAGAACAAATAGCGCAAAATGCTTAGTGCCAGCCCAGTATAATCAGTAGTTCGCCTCTAAGGTCAAACAATGAAATCACGACTACTAACATGTGACTTATACTGGACGTTTACCCAGCTCGAGTAGCGACTGAGAGTCGCCATACGGTTAACTTAAACTCTGAACGAGTCTATTTTCGAATTGCTCCCCTTAACAATCGAATTGCCCCCCTGAACAATCGAATTGCCACCCTGTGGAGCGTGGGCCCCACGTTGGGAAACACTGGTTTACACCATATAATTATTTGGCAGTGATAGAAAAACGTCTGTTGTACATTCTATGGTCTTACAGTTAATATTATTATCAATCTTCTAGATTTAGAGGTTCAAAAACAACTTGTGCATGCTCTTTGCAGGACGTGACGATCAATACCAGTCTGGTTTTCATGGCAATTTTACATTCAGTAACGGAAACAGCCAAAAAAAAAAAATCTGGGGTTGACTCCCACACCCTGTAAAGGATATCTAACTTTATAAGAGAGAATTTGCCATTGCTTTATAGACAAGACGTCAACTTTTAAGTCCAACCGACCGGTGTAGGGAGTGAACCAACTACCAGCCATGTGAGCAAAACCTTTTGGCCACATTTTCAACCTACTACATAAACGGAATCGGTTACTACCACTCCTCAAACGCCTGCTTTTTATAAGGTCAAACCAACTCACAAAATCCTACATCGGAAAGGCCCAAATTACCTTTGGCCATTGTTTAAATATAATGCTAGGCATATCAAACGACTAAAGATATTACATATCCCGAAGCCTAGAATAGGCTTAATACAAAACGAGCTTAGCAAACTTCCATAAGAAGTAAAAGACATCACCAATCCATATACATATAATCGCAAATTATTCGAACGCAATCTCAGTACAGATTACCTTCCCCCTTAATAATAATAATAATAATAATAATAATAATAATAATAATAATAATAATAATAATAATAATAAAATTCTATTATAACAGACAGTCCCCTTTCGGTAGAAAAGATGTTCCCCATAGCTAATAACAATTACCTAATCAATAATTAATATTAGTGGGGCATGTAGTAATGATTTTTGTATAATTCCCATGCCTTTAATAATGCGTGTCTTTTGTATTGTTGTTGTTGTTCTCAGTTAGCCTCAAGTAATATATGGTTGAAATAATGTATGAAAGAGAGTTATAGAAGGGCAGAATGTTAGAAGGGCCTGCGTGGCAATTCTTAGCCCTTTGAGAATAAAGATTGTTCGTTCATTGGTCTGTTCGTTCGTTCTTATCTTGGAGAATCGTCGCATTTACAATATGGATGTTCTCCAGCCAGCTAGGAGTACTGTCCAATATTCCATCAACTTACATCTACCACTTCTTCGTGTGTTAATTTTATATACATACGGATTTGTACATATGAGTGGGCATGTGTGTTCTAGTGTATGTACAGATATGAATATTTATGTGTACGTATATGTATTAATACATAAATGCAACCAGGGATTGTAGGCATTGGTTAGCACGTTGCACTGAATGGGAGCAGCAACAACTGATCCACGACAATTCGAGACCAGGCGATGTAATTATCTACACGGCTGGCTCTGTGCTGAGAGGTAAAAGAAGTGCCAGAAAGATCATGGCGAAAATTACTGGACGGTGTTTGTGCAGAAGAGCCTAGCATATGATACCGCAGCATCTCGTCTGAGAATGGAGGAACCTGCGGTCAGGGCGGCGTTCCTCTGGAGTACAAACAGTAAAAGCATGTCGTGATTGTAGCGAACTCACACAGCATGAAGAGAAAGATGCAGACAGACATGCTTCGAGCAGAGTAGCAGACTTCCATTCAACAATAATACAATAGAGAGGGTGTGTTAGGACATCCCCCCCCCCCAACTCTTTTCCTCAGGACATGCTAGTGTTGTGGGAAAGGAACAGGCGGACAGATTGAATGGTTCTACCCTGCTTGGTGCGGTACTGGTGTATTTTTTTTTGGCACTCGCTCGCTTTGAACTCAAGCGTGGTTCATACACACTACTTCCAGTAGTGCCGGGCTGAATTTTGCGTGTGGTTTGCTTTTCCTATTAACATCAGGCGAACCCACTCCGACTTCAAAGGTACTTGTAATTTACATCTCCAAGTCAAGGACGATAGGTCAACATTTTAGTCCAACTGTCCAGTGTAGGGGTTGAACCCCTCACCTCGGCATCAGCACACCAGATGTTTAATAACACGTGGTCTTATCCATTCGGCCATGCTGACCTACATACTGATGTATGATAGGGCAGATAGTGCCATAATACTGTTGTTCCCTCATTCTTAACATAACTTGTATCTGAATTTCCATGAAACCAACAGTCAGGCTTAACTAGATTAGACTCAACACAAATTAATAACATTGTCAGTAACTGGAGCCTCCACGTTTCTTTGTGGGGTCTTCCTGCTTAGAAGTTTCCTCTACCCTTTTCTATGGCGTCATTACGTCTGTGCGCTATGTTGCAGATAGGTCGAGGCTCTTTGGAATCATATCGTATGTATAGTGTAGAAGAACAGATAAATCATCACGACTTGGAGAGAATAATGCTCCAGGGAGTGACCTGAGGATCTGGCCGACACCCAGGACTCCGGGGAAAGCCATAATCAGGCTAATACAGGTACCATTAGTATTGAGACTCTTCCCTGGCTTTTGAAGATTATATATATCCATATATATAGCGAATATATATATATATATATATATATATATATATATATATATATATATATATATATATATATATATATATATATATATATATATATATATATATATGTGAATGTTTGTGACTGAAGATTTGTTTTGGTTCTTGCAGTTAACAAAAAACACGAAAAACAGAATATTTACTAAGCAACAGATATATCACACTCAAAGCAGTTATCCGATCACATAGAAATACAAATCAAAACAGGAAGTGCGGGAACGAAACAGTAGGTTGAAGGCAGTGACTAAGGAAAGATAGAAAATGGATAGCGATGTACTTGTAACATGTAACGTATGTTTATATATATATATATATATACATATTTATATATGTTTGTTTCTTTTGTGGTAACAGTTGCATGCACTTCTGGTACTGTTCTAGTAGTAACCGTCATATTGACTTCTGGTTTAGCAAACAATGGCAAACTACTGAACGTATTATTGCCAGGTGAATTACAAACAGTGGAGTCAGCATGACCGAATGGATAAGAGCACTCATTCCTAATTATCTGGTGTTATGATGCTGAGGTAGCGGTTTCAACTCCTACACCGGTCAGTTGGATTAAAATATTTACTTCTCGCCCTTGCTTTGGGGACGTAAATTACAAGTACGTCAGAAGTCGGAGTGGGTTCGCCTGATGGCGAGGGACACTAGTAACTGGGAAAGCTAACAATGGTCTATACACATTCAGGTGCCTTAAATTGTATGGCTTTTTCTACGTTACACAATGTATATGTCCAATTTTTTCTCAAATATTTTTACATTTATTTTTGTGAAAATGCTCACAATAATTGTCAGTTTATGTGTTTGTAAAGTGTGGGAGTTTGTTCATACTAGTTTAAGTGATTATGTGAGGCATCATGCATGTGTCTAGATGTGAGGAAGTGTGTGTGGGGGACGTATATGTGCGGGGTATGTGTGTGTAGAGGATGCATGTGTGGAGGGAGTGTGTGTAGGGGGATGTGTGTGGGAGTTGGGGACGGATTGGTGGGAGTGTGTGTATGGGTGGGGGGTGTATGTGTGGGTAGGGAGATATGTGTGAGTGGGGGATGTTTGTATGGGTGGGGGATGCGGGTGTGAGTGAGGGATGTGCCGGTAGGTGGGGGTTTATGGGTGGGTAGGGAGATGTGTGGGGGATGTGTGGGTGGGTGAAGGGATGTGTGGTGGGTGGGGATGTATGTGGGTGAGGGATGTGAGTGTGGGTGGCGATGTTTGGGTGGGTGGGTAGAGAGATGTGTGGGGGATGTGTGGGTGGGTGAAGGGATGTGTGGTGGGTGAGGGATGTGTGGTGGGTGGGGGATGTGTGTGGGTGAGGGATGTGAGTGTGGGTGGCGATGTTTGGGTGGATGGTAGGAAGTGTGTGGGTTATGGTGGGTGGAGATTGCTGTGGGTTTGTGGTTGGGGAATGTGTATGTGGGTGGGATGGTGCGGGGTGTGTTGATTGGTGGGGGGGGGGGGGGTATGTGAGGTTGGGGGATTAATGTTTGGCTGGGTGGTTGGAGGTGTGTGGATCTGGGTGGGTGTGTGTGGGCTGGGGGATGGATGTGGGTGGGTGGGGGTTGTGTGTGTGAGGGGTGTTAATAGGGAAGGGTGGGTGGTGGGTGTGTGTGGGTGGGTGGGTGGGGTGTGGGTGGGTGGGTGGGTGGAGGGTCTGTATGGCTGGGTGTGGTTGTGTGTGGGTATGTGGGGTGGATGTGGGAGGGTGGGTGGGGGTGTGTGTGGGTGTGGGATGTGTGTGGGTGGATGTAGGTTGTGTGTGTATGGGTGTGTGTGTATGGGTGGGCGATATGTGTGGGTGGGCGAGGTGTGTGTGGGTGGGTGGAGGTTGTGTGTGGGTGGATGAGGGATGTGTCTCATAACGTTGTAATCTGCATTGTTTATGTTTACAACATTCATTTGACAATGTATTTTCCTATGTGAATGTATCATGCACTATTGATGAATGAAAGATGAGCGATTGGAAGGGCCGCATGTAAGACGGGCCTGCGTGCCCAATCTGTAACCCTTTTAAAATAAAGTTGAATTCAGTTGACTTGAATTGGATTGAATTGAATAGCTGTTTTGGGGTAATTTTGTGTTGCTGATTCCAAAAGTGTAATGATATTTATTTTTTCTGTCAGCTCTAGACTTTGGGATACCTAAGAATGACCTTTTTAGTAGGGCAATTGTTACGTGCAAGCCTAGGTTAGGTGCCATCAGTGACATTATGACTGTAATCTGTATTCATATTATATGTAATTACTGTGCATTTATTGCCTTCATATAAAACACCAAAAATGTATTAAAACTTTATCACTAGCATTTTTTTAATCTGTAGTCAACACACAAAAAGCTTCTTTTCGAGGACTTCCTGGAATGTGATATGCCCGGACAGTCATGCTTAAGGGTCCAACAGTAATCTGCCATCATGTGGGCATCCCAAAGTCCTGGTATCTCTCTTCCATTGTTTTATATCTTGGTGAAATCTTTCACCTTGCTCCTCACTAAAGTCGCCAAGATTCTCGGGAAAGAAATGTAAATGGTTATGGAGGTAGTGCAATTTTATGCTCATGTTGCATCCAAGCTTACAAAAACTCGACAGCATGTTTTCAACTAATTCAGAATAATTGTCTGCTTTAAAGTTACCCAGAAAGTTTTGCACAACTAAACAAATGATGACCAGGCTGTGGACTCTGTTATGTTCATCGAATCAATAAAATTTGGATTGTTTATTAACTTTCTAATTTGAGGTCCATCAAAAATTCCAGCTTAAGTTTTTCTATGCTCAATTCCGAAAACTTTCTGCATAAATAATTAAAACAGGTACCATCTTTGTTCAGTGCCTTAACAAATTGCTTCATCAAGCCAAGCTTTATATGTATGGTGGCAGTAGAACTCTTTTTTCAGATCTATGAGAGGCTTGTTGACAATATTTTCTTCTCAACTTAAATTCATCCCTCAACTGGCCACTATTTCTTTGTCCAGTGCGTATCTTGTAGCCCTGCTATCCCACAAACATATAAAGCATGGATATTTGGTGAATCCCCTTTAGCTGTCCAAGCAAGAAGTTCATCATTTTAAGACCTACACAGACCATCCAGTTACATTCTAAATACTTCAGTTTTTTTCAGAACTGTGCTTATTGTAGCATACTCCTCCTTCATTGTAGTAGAATGAGCAATTGGAATTGAGCCATATTTGTTACCATTGTGTAAGAGAACACCTTTCAAACTTCTTTTAGAGCTGTCAATGAAAAATCGCCACTCATCTGGTGTATAACTTACACCCATTTCATTTACAAGACCTCCTACATTAGTACAAAACACAAGGTTGTTTTCTTTACAAAAGAATGGAAGAAAACCTTGCTCTCTGCTGCGATAAAATGTAACCTTTGTTTCAGCAGTCAGTAATTTTTTTTTCTTTCAATCTTGAAGCCAAAAGTTCTGAAGATTCCTTGGAGAGATATAGATCTCGGATTAGATCATTCAGTTCACGCTGGTCGAAGCGTTGAGCAGCTGGAAAATCATCTTCGAAATCACTATCACTGTCACTTGTTGTTCAACATGCCACTGCTGTTTCATCTTCTAGCAGTGAATCCGAAATCTGACTGAAAGTTGGAATTGGTATGTCATCTCCGTGTGGAACAGGTCGTCTAGCAGAATCTAAATCTGGATATTTCGATTTTTTGTGATTTTTTTCCCATTAATTCCCTTAATATTGACAACGCAGAGATAACAGTCATCATATGTATCCGTCTAGAATAAAATAAGTCTGGGTAAAGCTGGGGCGACCATCCCCGACCCAGCGCGTCCACTGGTGGCGGATCGTGGAACGGCCTCTAGATATAGAGGTTAGCTGTGAATATCGAATAAGCAGCCGCGGACCAACTGGCGGTGGGCAAAAGAGGGCGAGGCGGGATCTCAGCGTGGGATCTGAGTTCCTTAGAAAATTCCTAATATGCTCGGAGACGTGCCTGCCAAGCGAGTCGGGGTGCTCTAACCCCTCTCCCGGGTAGGTGGAACCCGTTAGCTTTGGACAGCAGTCTATGTAGGAGACGGAAAACTCCAAATATAAACCCCCAAGGTGGACCAGCGTGCTGGGGAACTGGATGGCCATGGGTTAACTGGTCGTGAACGTTGGACGTCTGGCAGGCGTGCGGGGCGGCACCAGGCGTATGGACTCCTGCGGGACATCCCATGCCTCTTTCCTAGCAAGCAGGCAATGCGGGGCGGCACCAGGCGTATGGGCTCCTGCGGGACATCCCCTGCCTCTTCCCTATCAAGCAGGCAATTCTAGGGCGACTGTTTATTTCCTGCAATATCCAAACTTTGCCTATGGATTCATTTAAACACAGGAATCGTCGCCGAGGCTACGGAGCACGTGCTCTGCGCTTGACACATCCCTCAGAGGCTAGCGAAGAGAGAGTGAGGAGGAGAAGACGAGGAAATGGTGTGAGAAGACGGCATAGAAATAGGAGGGCAGGCGCCAGGAGAACAAGACGAAAAGTGGAGAGACTAGGTTTCAACTATGTAAGAGTGGGATACTGGAATTGTCGCAGTGCCAGACAGAGAGGTCCTGTATTGGAGAGACTAATATATGATTTTGATGTCCTCATGCTCCAGGAGCTAAATACAGACAAATACCATTGCCCTGGGTACGCCAGTTATATAAACCCTACTGGGCAGAAGAGACATGGACAAGGTCTGCTGGTGAAGGAAGGAGTGAAGCATGTGGTACTTGACTTGAGCCAGTGGAATCACAGTGCAAGAGAGGTCCAGGGTATACAAATGGAGATTGGTGGCTTAAGTTGGAACATCATAAATGTATATGCCACAGTGGACTGTTTTGTCAGAAAGGAACACTGGGACTGGCTTAAGGAACTGGAGGAATTACCAGGTGATAGGCTACTCATATGTGGAGACTTCAATGCAAGGTACAGAGATTGGGACAGTAGTGGAGAAAATCGACAGGGAATTGCCCTTGCGGATGCCATGGTGGACTCCGATGTGGTCTGCATAAATGATGGTAGGCCGACTAGAATGGCAATGAGGCCTGGCGATGCAGACACAGCTATTGACTTGGCACTTGTCTCACAGTCATCAGTCCTTGATATAAAGTGGACTGTTTTGAATGACCATGGGAGTGATCACATGCCATGCTCAGTCCTGATCTCTAAACCCAGGAAAGTTAAAGCTGGGAGAGCGCTCAAGACCTTCCGGTATGAATGGACCGATTGCCTTCTTGGACGCCTCAGACAAGGGGCATGCAACAGGACTGTTAAAACTCCCTTTTTGCAGCCCCCATGGTGGACCCCAGAAGTAGACCATGCTTGGAAAGCAAAGAGAGCTGCAGTGAAGCAGCTAAAGAAAGTGCGACAGACACCTCGAAGCTCACGAGAGGAAGTGGACACAGCGGAAAATGTCAAGAAAGACAAGGTGGAGGTTTTCAAGCGCTGTGCTGCAGAGGCCAAAAAGGCAAAATGGGAATGTTTCATGAAGGAGATTGGAGGTGATAAAACACTGCGAAAGTTCTGGAAACTGCACAGGCAAATGCAGAGAAAAGATCGGCCTATGGCAGTGGGAACAATTTATAGAGATGATGGTGTGCGCGTGACAACAGACAAAGAGAAAGGGGAGGCAGTTTCTCCAGAGATTTTTAGAGCAGACCAATCATAATGATGCGGACACCAGGGATGCAGTTAGAGAGGAGTTATCTGGCACCACGAAGAATATGCAGTATGAAGACATCATACGGGTGGAAGATGTTAAACACATTTTGAAAAAGGCAAAAGACACGGCACCAGGGCCCGATGGGGTCAGGTATGGCCACATGAAGGGTTTGAGCGATGCAGACCTGGAGGAGATGACCGACTGCTTTAACCAGAGCATTAGGACAGCATCAGTACCGCAGGATTGGGTGCACAGCTATCTCATCCCTCTCCCAAAACCATTCAAGGATCAGTCAAAGCTTAGCGGCTTTAGAATCATCACCCTTCAAAATACATTTGGGAAGGTTCTAGAGAAGATAGTCGCTGTCAAGCTGCAAGAGTTTTTGGAAAGCGGGAAGCTTCTTCCAAGAGGCCTGGGGAGCTACAGGCCAGGAAAAGATACCTGGTCAAATGCAGCAACTTTTGCCTTTGACGTTTATGAGGGGTTCCAGAGTAGACAAGAATCGATGGCGGCAGCGCTTGATCTCGAGGATGCGTACAATAGAGTTCGATATGATATTTTGATGACCGCACTGATGGAGAAGGGGGTCAATCCCTGGTTGGTGAACTGGATAGCAGCCGTCCTGCACTCTCGTCGGGTTGCTCTCCGTCTGGGTGCATGGACCTCAGAGCCACATATTTTAACCCCGGGACTGCCACAGGGATCTGCAGTCTCACCGGTGCTCTTTAATGTGTATACGAGCAAGATTGCAAACCTAGAAGCACCAGGGGTTGGAAGAATACTAACATTTGCAGATGATATTCTTGCATATAGGCAGGGGAGAGATAGGGAGCAAACAGCCCAGGAGTTACAGGCGACAGTAGACTAAAGTGATTGACTGGTGCACTGAAATGAGTGCTGTGATCCACCCGGAAAAGGCGGCTGTTTTGTGGTGCTCTCTGGACAACAGGATTGTGAGAGCTGATGTCCCAAGCCTCGCGATAGATGGTAGAAATGTCAGCAAAGAGAACAAACTGAAGTATCTGGGGATCACATTTGACAGGAGCCTATCCTTCAAGGACCATGTGGAGACGGTTGTGACAAGATCTCAAAAGGGACTCAGTGCACTTAAAACTATGGCTGCAATGGACACAGAGCAGAGAATGCTTTTCACACTATACCAGCACTTGATCCTCTCAGTAATTGATTATGGATTAGGTCTGCTCACTGTCTCAGAGAGTCAGCTGGTGAAGTTAGAGCGCATACAGAACGAAGCTATGCGGGTCATTCTGGGATGCACTAGAGACACCCCAGTAGTGTGTATGCGTTACATCCTTGGTCTGCCGAGTGTTGCTGGTAGGCTCAAGGTGATGCAGGCGAAGGCATACCTCAGAGTAGCTGCAGACACAGACCACCCACTGCATGAGGAGCTGGACGCAGTTAACGGTCAGCGACTGATAAGAGGGAAATCATGGATGGCTCAGACAGAGGATACGATCAGACAGCTGTGCCCCTTTGAGAACATTAGGCGTGGAGAGGAGTGGGTCAGAGTGCCAGCGGAGCAGTCAGACTTGTGCAGAGTTATAATCACATTAAGCCGGGAGTGCAGGGAGTGGCCAGCAGGGGCCACGGAAGTGGAAATCCAGCAACTAATTCAGGACAATGCTCACTCGGGTGATGTGATTATCTACACAGATGGTTCGGTGTCAAGAGGTGAGAGAAGTGGCTGGGGGTTCATAGCCAAAGCTAATGGTCGACGTTTGGGCAGGAGAGCCTGGCATATGATACCACAACATCCAGCTTAAGAATGGAGGTGGAGGCGGTCACTGCGGCTCTCCGCTGGATGGAGAATACGACACACACACACACATCGTGATTGTAACTGACTCAGAAAGCATGCTGACGAGGGTGAGGACGGGCAGGCTTCGTGGGAGTGGCTTGCTTCACTTCGGAGGTCACGGGTGACAAGCATCGCCTGGATCTTTTCTCCGGGGCATGCCGGTGTGCTGGGAAAGGAACAGGCGGACAGATTGGCTGGCTCTGCAGAACTTGGTGGAGTATTGATACATGACAAGGCAGACGTGGTTGCGGCCTTGTGGGAGCACGTGCACACCTCGGAGGAGCAAATGGATTACCATGGTCTGGCAAGAATGAGACAGCTAGGAGTGACGAGGGGATCTGGTCGACGCTCAACGCTCAGAGGAAAGGCGAGACGGACATATTATCAGATTGCTACTGGTACTATTAGTGTTGGAACTCTTCGCTGGCTGCTGAGGATGGTGACGGAGCGCTTATGGGAATGCCCCGAATGCTGTGATGTCGATTCCTAAATCAATCAATCAATCAATCATGTATCCGGCTGAAATTTTCTCATAGCACGGATTGTTGCCACTGTCGTTCCATTCTCTATAGGCTATCTGGTGATTTATCTGTGCATCCATTCTATACACATGATCCCAAAGGCCACTGACTACATCTGCCTTTTCATGCTCCACTAATCACCCAACGGTGCAGACCCAGCCATGGTTTCCCACCACACTAGGCGTTCCTTCAGTGACACCCTGTCGTTTTCCGAGACGGCTGTTTCGAATCTCAAGAACGAACACTATAGCCATATAATTGTATAATGTCTAATGTGTCCTCTAATAAATATATATGTTCTCTACTGCTTGGAGCGCCACTCAATATCTGTGAATTGATTTCCTATGCAATTTTAATACCAAACAAAATTTCCTAACAGTTGATACATCCATGTGCCGGCCGAGCTGCACCATGTCACTATGTTTAATTTCTATAGTCTACAGATGTCGATCTGCGCGTTCAAATATCTGTTGTAATTACGTAACCGGTTCGCAGTATTTCCCTTCATGTGGGTGATGGTTAGCGTTTTCATAATTGTAAATGTTAAGAAGAGTAGTTCCTTCAGCCTCTTGGACACCAAGTGCGCATTCTGATGTAGAGTCTGCAAGGTATAAACAAGGTAAAGTTGGCTGAACAGCTATCTAACGATGATAATAATAAGACGCCAAATTCTTGTCTCTGCAGAACAGTTACAATCTGACTTTTCTTATCGGATGGAAACCAGCATTATGTTGAATGTCAACTGGATGGATCAGGCAACGGTTGTTAACGATTTCCAATGACCTTCTATTCCTTAGCCAACTTTCTTCTCCTCCTAGTCCTTATTCTCCCCCTTCCCTTCCTCCACTTTCTTCTTCTTCTTCTTCTTCTTCTTCTTCTTCTTCTTCTTCTTCTTCTTCTTCTTCTTCTTCTTCTTCTTCTTCTTCCTCTTCTTCTTCTTCTTCTTCTTCTTCTTCTTCTTCTTCTTCTTCTTCTTCTTCTTCTTCTTCTTCTTCTTCTTCTTCTTCTTCTTCTTCTTCTTCTTCTTCTTCTTCTTATTATTATTATTATTATTATTATTATTGATAACTGGAGTTCCAGTGTGAAAATTATAGAGCAGTGGTTCTCAACCTTTTTTGGCCCGTGCCCCCCTTCACCATATTTTCAGAATGTCATTCCTTCCCCCCCCCCCCTTTCATATTTCCTATCTAAAAATCCCCCACCCCTACACAGTATACGTAAAAATGGAAGGTAAATTTAATAGCATATACTAAAACAAGTCTAGACATCCACATGATTTGTGGGTCTACTTACTTTATAAAATGAATTTTAGAAGGATTTACAGATTTACATAACTGTAAAGTATGAAGGGAAAAACAATATCAAGTAATCGGTTCTTGTATTAACGCGATCTTGAAATGGCCTTCATTCCCCCCTGGAAACCCTAAAATTCCTCCCTGGGGGGGGGGGGGGGGTAATTCCCCATCGGTTGAGAACCACTGTTATAGAGGAATATCACTACTGTCCATAAGCTATAAGAGACTATCAGCAGTATTACTAAATAGACTAAAACCATATTCAGAATACATATTAGGTGACTACCAGGTGGGTTTTAGACAAAATAGATCAACAATAGATCAGATATTTATCTTACGGCAAAAAGCGGGAAAAAAATGGGAATATAAAAGAGATCTCCATAACATTTTTGTGGATTTTAAAAAGGCTTATGATAGTGTCCATAGGAATAGTCTATGGAATGCTATGCAGGAATTTGGAATACCAAGGAAGTTAATCAACATGACCAGACTATGCATGGAAGATACTTATAATATAGTAACATATAAAGGCAGGAAATCAGACCCTTTCCAAATAACATCTGGCTTGAAACAGGGTGATGCACTATCGCCGCTACTCTTCAATCTGGCTCTAGAGAAAGTTGTAAGGAGGGTAAAGGAGGAATGTGATATTGGAGGAACATCCAAGCTGCTTGGTTATGCAGCTGATATAGATATTATAGGGGAAAACGAACAAAAGACATTGGAAATATTGACTCACTTAAAGGAAAAAGCCCAACAGATGGGGCTGGTTATCAACCAAGATAAGACAGAATATATGGTAATTTCAAGAGAAGGGATTGCTGAAAACACTGGCCACATAAAAATAGATAATATGACCATTAAAATAACGGAAACATACAAATACCTGGGTACAATCTTCAACTGCTCCAACATCATAAGGGAAGAAATACAAACTAGAATCAATTCTGGAAATAAGATATACTATGCACTACAACATCTACTAAAATCAAAGGCGCTATCTCGTAACACCAAGATCACAATATACAAAACACTGATGAGACCAGTTGTGCTGTATGGCTCTGAAACCTGGAGTGCAACGAAATTAGACGAAGCCTTGCTACAAACCTTTGAGAACAAAGTTGTAAGACGCATCTTTGGACCCATTAGGGATACACAAAGTGGAGAGTGGAAAAGAAGAAGTAACAAAGACATTTATGATCTGTTTAAGTCCCCGCTAATCACTGGTATCATGAAGGCTAATAGACTACAATGGCTGGGGCATATAGAAAGAATGGAAGATTATAGGGAAACAAAAATCGCTTACACTCAGGAAATAAATGACCGTAGACCCCGAGGTAGACCAAGAAGACGGTGGAGAGATAATATATATGCAGACCTACAAACACTTGGAATCAACAACTGGCAAGAGAGGGTCAACCAGAGAGACGAAAGGAGACGGAGTGTATCTGCAGCAAAGAACCTCAATGGCTCGGAACGCTGAAGAAGAAGAAGAAGATTATTATTATTATTATTATTATTATTATTATTATTATTAAATTATTATTATTATTAACGAAGACACAAACAATAGATTGCACGATTTATTGCCTGGCTTATTTCGCTGCATCTCGTTAGGTACATACTGCAGAAATCAACAACCTAAAGTGAATTAACTAGATAACTCCTTCAATCTGAAATATACACATGTTCGCACAGTAATGTCGATTGTCTACCACGGTAATTTAAACTGACTAACATGTCTTTCTGCTTGCACAAGGACGGCTTACGTAGGTTGATCATTATAGCTTCTGCAAACTTTAACAAGCGACTACTTTGTGTGTTGAATAACACACGGAAGGCACTGTCTCTATCAATCACATGACCGCTCTCGAGCACATGCCTCGCGACCGAGAAGCGGGACTGTTCCGGTGTGTCGGCCTACCTAGGTTACCATCGTCTGTGTGTAGTATCTTGTCGACCCAGTTCGGAATGTGTTCCAAGACCTTGTTGTTTAACTGCCGCTCTGTTCTGACGATGTTGATGGCCTCGCGCCTGCAAGTAAATTAGTTCTTTTACTGCTAGTGTGGGAATCGGTGTGGTTCTGTACCTGATAACTGTAGTTGCAGCACAGAATGTTCGCCCTACTGCTGTGATGAGTCGGTCCTGCAGACGTTGCATTACCTCATCCCCTCGGAAGGTTAGCTGGATCATTTGAGTTTAGGGACTGTAGTTTCTTCTGGTTTTGGTTTGGGCTGTTGGCAGTGGCGCTTTATAAATCCTGTGGCGTACCCATTCAGGTTTAAGGCATCCTTCATTGTTCCAAATTCCTCTGTCAGTGTGTCCTGGGTGCATATCTTTCTAGCACGGTCATACAGGGTCCATACTAAGCTCCGTTTGTAATGGACAGGTGCGAAGCTCTGAAAATTTAAGTATTGGCCAGTCCATGTATTATTATTATTATTATTATTATTATTATTATTATTATTATTATTATCCCCCGATGGTGTTTCCAGATTGTCGTGGTGGGGGAGCTTGAGTTTCTCAATGACCCTGAGAGCTATGCCGGCGGTAGCGTAGCTACCAGCAGGGCCTCCTAAGCCGGACAGGTCAAAGGGTAGAGAACAGACAAAGAGAAACACCCTGGTCCTCCAGGTTGGGGGTTGAAGAGTGGGGTTAACATCCCCACCTTTGTAAAAACCTTTTTTGTTATGAAACAGATACATGAGCCTCGATATCGGACTGACTTATCTGGACAACGACCTTGGAACTTTAAAGGACTTTTGAGATTTGGAACATGGAATGTACGGACACTATATCGAGCTGGAGCGGCCGAAGAACTAACCCGGGAGCTGGATGAATATCAAATGGATATAACAGCACTTCAAGAAATAAGGTGGCCAGGAGAGGGTACTTTAGAGCAAAATGGAATGATTATAATATATGGAGGAAACACCCAAAATAAACATGAATTAGGAACAGGATTTGTCATCAAAAAAGAGTTATGGGGGAACGTTTTAAACTTTAAAGCTGTTAATGACAGGATTAGTAAATTACGAATAAAAGGTAAATGGAAAAATATAACGATGATTAATGTACATGCACCTACTGAAGAGAAAGAAGATGATATTAAAGAAGACTTTTATAATGATCTGGAAGATGTCATAGAAGAAACCCCCAAACAGGACATCCTGATTGTGCTGGGAGACTTCAATGCAAAAATAGGTAGAGAGCAAACTAATAAAAAAGTGGCCGGTATGGTAAGCCTACATACAACTTCAAATGATAATGGATGGAGAGTCATCAACCTGGCAGAAGCCAAAGGACTGCAGATTAGCAGTACCAGACTACAAAGAAAGGATATACACAAACAAACTTGGAAATCATGTGACAAGAGAACCTATAATCAAATAGATCACATTTTAATTAACAACAGAAATGCATCAAACATACAGCAAGTTAGAAGTTATAGAGGAGCTGAGTGCCACAGTGACCACTTCCTCGTTGGAGCAAAATTTAAAATAAAACTTAAGAGAGCTTTCTATACTAAATTACAAAGATTACACCCAACATATAACAGAGAAAAACTACAAGACATTACAGTCAAAGAGAAATTTACAGATGAAATAAAATGTAAACTTGAAACTCTGCAAAACCCTTTGGAGGAAAGCGTTGACCAAACTTGGTTGAACATCAAGAATACAATTCAATCTACCGCAGAAGAATGTCTCGGTGTGTTAACCACGCATAGAAAGAACAGATGGTTCAATCAAAAATGTGAAGAAGCAGTCATTAGGAAAAAGAATGCCAGACATTTATGGTTAAATGACATCAACAACATCCAAAAGGAAGAGCATTATAGAAATGAATGTAAAGAGGCTACAAAAATAGTCCGACAGCAGAAGCGAGAATATATGAGTAATATAATCAAAGATATGGAAACTAATCACCAGAAAAATGAATCCAGAAATTTTTTAAAGAACTGAAGTCAATGAAACGAGGGCACCAACAAAACACATATGGTTTAAAAGACAAAAATGGGAATATGATAAATACCAATGAGGAAATGTGCAACACATGGAAAGAATATTTTGTTGAATTACTAAATTGTGAAGCTCCAAGTAACATTTTCCCACAGGAAGAGGTTCTAACATGCGAACCACAAATTGAAGAACCTACATTTGAAGAAATCCTATATGTAATCACACGACTTAAAAACAATAAGGCAACTGGGACTGATGGAATTGCTGCTGAATTTATAAAGGCAGGTGGCCATGCATTACATCTAAAGCTATACGAACTAATAATAAAAATCTGGAGGACAGAAGAATTACCCCATGACTGGAAAGAGTCATTATTGATACCTATCTTTAAGAAAGGAGACAAGTTCCAATGTGGAAATTATAGAGGAATATCACTACTGTCCACAAGCTATAAGATACTATCCGCAGTATTACTAAATAGACTAAAACCATATTCAGAAGACATATTAGGTGACTACCAGGCGGGTTTTAGACAAAACAGATCAACAATAGATCAGATATTTATCTTACGACAAATAGCCGAGAAAAATTGGGAATATAAAAGAGATCTCCATAACATTTTTGTGGATTTTAAAAAGACATGGTAGTGTCCATAGGAATAGTCTATGGAATGCTATGCAGGAATTTGGAATACCAAGGAAGTTAATCAACATGACCAGACTATGCATGGAAGATACTTATAATATAGTAACATATAAAGGCAGGAAATCAGACCCCTTCCAAATAACATCTGGCTTGAAACAGGGTGATGCACTATCGCCGCTACTCTTCAATCTGGCTCTAGAGAAAGTTGTAAGGAAGGTAAAGGAGGAATGTGATATTGGAGGATCATCCAAGCTGCTTGGTTATGCAGATGATATAGATATTATTAGGCAAAGAGAACAAAAGACATTGGAAATATTGACTCACTTAAAGGAAAAAGCCCAACAGATGGGGCTGGTTATCAACCAAGATAAGACAGAATATATGGTAATTTCAAGAGACGGAATGGCTAAAAACTCTGGCCACATACAAATAGATAATATGACCATTAAAAGAACGGAAACATACAAATACCTGGGTACAATCTTCAACTGCTCCAACATCATAAGGGAAGAAATACAAACTAGAATCAACTCTGGAAATAAGATATACTATGCACTACAACATCTACTAAAATCAAAGGCGCTATCTCGTAACACCAAAATCACAATATACAAAACACTGATCAGACCAGTTGTGCTGTATGGCTCTGAAACCTGGAGTACAACGAAAGGAGACGAAGCCTTGTTACAAACCTTTGAGAACAAAATTTTGAGACGCATCTTTGGACCCATTAGGGATACACAAAGTGGAGAGTGGAAAAGAAGAAGTAACAACGACATTTATGATCTGTTTAAGTCCCCGCTAATCACTGGTATTATGAAGGCTAATAGACTACAATAGCTGGGGCATATAGAAAGAATGGAAGATAATAGGGAAACAAAACTCGTTTACACTCAGGAAATAAATGACCGTAGACCTCGAGGTAGACCAAGAAGGCGGTGGAGAGATAATACATATACAGACCTACAAGCACTTGGAATCAACGACTGGCAAGAGAAGGTCCACCAGAGAGACGAAAGGAGACGGATTGTATCTGCAGCAAAGAACCTCAATGGCTCGGAACGCCAAGAAGAAGAAGTTATTATTATTATTATTATTATTATTATTATTATTATTATTATTATTATTATTATTATGTGCTCACCCTCCTATGTGCCTCATTCTTCTCCCAGTCCTTCGTGTTCTTCTTTTCCTTTTGTAATTGCTGCTGCTGTTGCTGCTGCTGCTGTTGCTGCTACTACTACTGCTACTGCTACTACTACTACTACTACTACTACTACTACTACTACTACTACTACTACTACTACTACTACTACTACTACTACTACTACTACTGCTGCTGCTGCTGCTGCTGCTGCTGTTGCTGCTGCTGCTGCTGCTGTTTAAGGTTCTGTTTCTGCATCTTTTAACACTTCTTCCACTTTTTCTTATTCCCCTTCTCAATTTCCCCTTTCTTCCTTCATTCCTTCTTCCTTCCGTTATCCCTGCCTTCCTTACTTCCTACCTTTCTTCCGTCCTTCCTTCTTCGGAATTATTTTACTCTTAATTTAATTACATAATACTTGCCCTTTTTGTTTAAGAATCTACATTCTTGATAATAACTTTCCTTGTCCTTTTCCTCTTCTTCTTTCTATTTCTACTCTTCATCGTCGTCCTCCTCCTGCACAATCTCCTCCTCCTCCTTCTCCTCTGCCTACCCCTCCTCCCCTCTCCTCCTCATCCTGCTCCCTCTCTTCCTCCTCCCCTCCCGCTCCTCCTCCTCACCCTCCATCGTCGTCGTCGTCTTGGTCGTCACCATCGGCGGCGGCTGCGTCT
This sequence comes from Cepaea nemoralis, assembly GCA_014155875.1. Lineage (NCBI taxonomy): Eukaryota > Metazoa > Mollusca > Gastropoda > Stylommatophora > Helicidae > Cepaea > Cepaea nemoralis. The sequence continues at coordinate 378,402 of JACEFZ010016471.1, read as the reverse complement.
TCTTCTTCTTCTTCTTCTTCTTCTTCTTCTTCTTCTTCTTCTTCTTCTTCTTCTTCTTCTTCTTCTTCTTCTTCTTCTTCTTCTTCTTCTTCTTCTTCTTCTTCTTCTTCTTCGGAATCTAGTGTGCACTTACTGTAGTTTCAGACTCATTCTTCCTGTCCAAATTGTATGACCTGAACGCTTACATAGTTTGAGATTTTTGCTTCATCTTGAGCTATCAATCCTGACCTGTCGGTTTAGTTATAGATCCAGTTATACAAATATAAACATATTTCCAAACATAAGCTAGAACAAATACTGAGTATCTAGAATGGTCTATTTTCAACAAACAATAAGCAACATATTTGTGAAGATGATTTCTTAAATTCAAGTACAACCATTGCATTATTTATTTGATTAATTAAGCATATGTCTAGAATAATATTTTGAAAACTGTATTTTAGTCAGTTTGGTTACTTCCTTAAAATATCATTTAATGCAAATTATGTTCGGAGTGGACCATTTCTTGGCTATTATAAAAGTGGGTCGCCACTCGAAACACGGGAAACACCGTTCAGAGTTAATTACCTTCCATAAGTTCATCTGGATTAATAATTAGCCATTTGCACGATCTGGCAAACGCCTGCTGGTTGTTGCTTCTCGTAATGAGTTCAGACAGATCTAGTGGAATAAATACACTCATTCAGATATATTGTTGTCAGACTAATAGTAATTGCATCTCGTGATAAATTCATACAGATCTAGTGGTATAAATATAACTATCCATATATATATATATATATATATATATATATATATATATATATATATATATATATATATATATATATATATATATATATGTACTCTTGTTCAATCCCTACACCGGTCAGTTAGAGACATAAAGAAAGCAATGGCAAACTACTGAATGTGAAATTACATAGAACATCAACCCGGGACTGGGGTTGATCGCAACGTCCTGAAAACGAGATCCAACATTGAATACGTTATTACATGTGATGATTATATGTATTCAAATGTTATTGTTCTCATTTCTGTGTGCGTATGTCCATCTTTTCCTTCTAACCTGTCATCTTCTTTTATACATAGAAGCCACAAACAATATCTTGCACCCCGGGAAGGTTAACCCGGTCAACAAATGCCCGCAGAAGTCGGATGTGTCAGCCTAACGGAGCAAGAACGCAGCTCTGCTGTAAACAGGCACAACGCAATCACGTCGAAAAAAAACACACTCCGGATGAACGCAGAAGAAGATATCTTGCATGTAGGTCAGCATGGCCGAATGGATAGGTACGCGTGTTCTTAAACATCTGGTGTTCTGATGCTGAGGTAAGGGGTTCAACCCCCACACCGGACAGTTGGACTAAAATGTTGACCTATCCTTGACTTTGGGACGTAAATTACAGATACCTCTGAAGTCGGAGTGGGTTCGCCTGATGGCGAGGGACACTGTTAATTGGTACAGCTAATCCACACGCAAAGTTCAGTCCAGCACTACTAGAAGTGCCGGCTTCGTGGCGAAGAGTTTACGGACGCAGTTCGTGATCCCGTATACCCGTGTTCGAAACACAGCTGCGCGTGATTTGGCAGCAGACCGCGTTGCGCTGGATTTTTACGAAATGGCATGAGTGCCGATCGTTCAGAAAGCAATGGTGAACTACTGAACGTCAACTTGCCAAGACATAAACAACGGTAAAAAATGCTGGTGTTGACTGCAATGTCCTGTAAAGGATATACAACTATCTTACCTTATTCACCAGATACGTTTCTTCTATTCAAATGTGTTGGCTGTGTCCCTGTTATCAGTTTGTTTTGTTATTGTATCTTGAAATCTGAAAATAAATCATCAACATCAAGTGCCCGGCCAGCTGGCGTAGGCGTTCATGTCTCTGCACATATCTCGGTCTTTGGTGTTCTGGATCAATTCTGCCGACGATATTCCTCCATACCATCGTCTCAGTCCATCCAGCATCAATTCTCTTGTCTGCCTATATGTAACATAACATTTTAAATATGGCTATAATTTCTAAGAGGAACGACAATTAAAATTTAGTGCTGGCACTAAATTTTAATCGTTGCTGCTCTTAGAAACTGTAAATTTAAATCCACACAGAAAAACGACTCTTCACAATACACACTTGGTGTAACTCATATTTTTAATCTCAGTTATTTCTAATACGAACAAGCAGTAAAATGTGTTTTTAAAAAAATCAGCCTAAAGTGTGGCAGTAAACAGTAAATGTCACACATGCTGTGTGTTGCAGGAGGCATGCTGAGAGAAAGGAAAATAGAGAGAGAAAACATGACGGTAGTAAAGATGAGTACGGGGTGTTGGGTAACTACCCCTGCAGACTACGTCCAACACTCTCCATTGGCTGTTGGAAATTGAGGGATAGGGCGGGAGCAGGGCGGAGTAGGTCTGGTTATCCGACGCGTTGTTACGATTGCGCAATGGTAGATGGGTGCTGTTTTTGTTTTTGTTTGTTTGTTAATTTAAACACATTTATATGTAAAGGTACCTATCTAATTACAATCTATACAGACAGCAGGCAGTCAGACAGGCAGCCAGGCAGGCAGGCAGATAGATAGACAGACAGACAGACAGACAGACAGACAGACAGACAGACAGACAGACGGACGGACGGACGGACGGACGGATAGATAGATAGATAGATAGATAGATAGATAGATAGATAGATAGATAGATAGACAGACAGACAGACAGATAGATAGACAGATAGACAGATAGACAGATAACAGATAGACAGACAGACAGACAGACGGACGGACGGACGGATGGGATGGGATGGATGGATGGATGGATGGATGGATGGATGGATGGATGGATGGATGGATAGATAGATAGATAGGATAGATAGATAGATAGATAGATAGATAGATAGATAGATAGATAGATAGATAGATAGATAGATAGATCTACGCCTGAAGTAATTTCTATGTAGTTAAGCAAGTCTCGTATATTCATCGAATCTCGAGAGAACTGCAAACGCTCTGTGGAAGGCTAATCCATCTTGGCAAGCGGCATTCAATTATTATTACTGCCAAGATGGCAACCTTGACCTACAATATCGCTACGTTATATTAGGCCGTTGAGTGTAGCTCTCGACTAACGGGTAACAAGCTCAATATCGCATTTAGAAACGTTTTCCCATTGCCAGTATATTTATTCTGCGTATATAGCTTTTGAGCCATATTGAGCCAATCATGATGTGCGGAAGCGAATCATGGACAATTAGCAGACTAGTGAGGAATTGCTTGGAACCTGCGGAGATGTGGTTTTATACAGCATGTTTCTAAAGTCTCACTACACTTTGTGTGTAGAACGGCTGTGTGTTGGAGAGTATGATTTCCGTCTTGCAAACGGAAAACATACTCTCCAACAAACTGAACAAAGTGTAGCGAGACTTTACGAACAATGGTTACATCTCGTTACCTTACCTCTCCCCCAGAATATATAATTTAAAAATTTTCCCCTCTCTTAAACCCTGTCCCTTTCCATTTTGTCTCAACAAGGCGAATGGATACAAACAAAGAGCAATGAAGATATCTTAGAAGAAGTTCACTCAGATGGAGAGCTGCTTACTGGCATCACAAGTAGAGAATTTACATTCTTTGGGATTGTCATGAGAAGAGGAAAGCTGGCGTGTATCGTCATAAGGGGCAAGTTGGAGGAGAAGAAGAAACAGAGGGCGGCGGGGGTGGGGGGGGGGGCAAGGGAGAAGCTGCAAGGCATATCACCGAAGAACATCGGTATCATAAATTATTGGCAGCACAAAAGACAGAAGGCTCTTGGTAGCATAACGTCTCAAAACAGGGTACGAACAGAGGATAGACATCTGAAGTCATGAGCCGCATGGACCCACTCCCATAGGATGGAAGGAAAATAAAGGGCCGAAACATTCCTGGAAAGGGTGAAACATCTGACGATCAGAATCCTAATGTTGTGCTTGCTTTGCGGCAGAGTTCTTATTACTGATCATTAACCCCACAAGGGATAGACTATAGGTAGAAGATATAGCTTCTGGCGTCTTCTGGCCGATGTACGTAGTGAACTAGAAGGCAGAGAAGGGGGCGAAAACAACGGAGAATAATTCCAGATTTGATGGACATCTTAGACAATCGGGACAATAACAGAAACAACGTGCATTACAATACACGGAGCATGTACACAAATCAGTAATACATGACTGACTAATACTAATTTTGACTTAGTTAATTATAATCGCCACTTCAAAATTAGTTTTACTGAGTCATTAATGGACATCTACTTATTGAATGAATGGATGAATGAATGAATGATTGAATGAATGAATGAAAGAATGAATGAATGAATGAATGAATGAATGAATGAGTGAATAAATGAATGAATGAGTCTTCTTCTTCTTCTTCTTCTTCTTCTTCTTCTTCTTCTTCTTCTTCTTCTTCTTCTTCTTCTTCTCTTCTTCTTCTTCTACTACTACTTCTTCTTCTTCTTCTTCTTCTTCTTCTTCTTCTTCTTCTCCTTCTGCATTCATCCGGAGTGTTGTTTTTTAATACGTAATAGCGTTGTGACAGGTCATACGCCCGTGGGCTGACACATACGACTTTGGCGGGTGTCTGTTGACCGGGTTAGCCTTCCCGCGTGTTTCGAAGGACTTTCGACTTTCATTGTTGCGGTGCCGTCCATTTTCAGCTGGTAATGTTAGAACGGTCAAAGACATCACGGTCAGCCCTCAAAGAAAGGCAGGGTCAGACCATGTGCATTCTCCGCCATCCAAGGAGGCTTCCATTATTACAGAGCCGACACATAGAGCTCTGGTATTGGCTGACTCAAGAAATCGTCTCATCCTGCGCATGGCTGATTCACTTCCTCACTTCCGTATATTGGGCGTTTCGTTCGCTACAGGTCCCTCCTCACGCAAACCAGTAACGGTCAGTCTGTATACGACATCCACTCAGCGAGCTTTCGGTTCCGACTTTTCACGACTTCTGCGGGTGTTTATAAACCGGGTTACCCTTCCCGGGTGCTTTGAGGGACATTCCATTCTCACTCGGACGTATTTGCGTTGTGCCCTGTTATGTGCTCGAAGGCCTACACATCCGACTTCGGCGGTCGTTTGTTGACCGGGCTAGACTTCCTGGGTGTTTCGAAGGACTTCCAACTCTCGCTGTTGTGGTGTCGTCCACATCTCAGTTGCTCAAGTTAGAACGGCCAAAGACATAACGGTCAACCCTCAAGAGAAGACAGCCCGCCATCCAAGGAGGCTTCCATAATTGCGTAGCCGGTACATTGAGCTCTGGGACTGGGCTCACCCAAGGAATCGCCACGTCATGCTCATGGCTGCTTCACTTCCTCACTTCCATATATTAGGCATTTCGTTCGCCACTGGCCACTCCCCACGCAAATCAGGAACGGTCAGTCTGCAGACGACATCCACTGAGCAAGCTTTTGTTTCGGACTTCCACTTAATGGATTCGCTAATCAAGCGGTTCCATTTAGTGTTACTGAGAGTTTTTCTACCTTTGATTACGCTCACTCAATGCGCTCTTGATACGGACATTGTAATCATTGCGTGTCCCTATGACGCTTTTTTCCACCTTTAGTAACGCTCACTCATCTTACCTCCATGCAACAGAAGGTGAGTGACGGCCAGGCCCTCACATTCAAGAGACATTGACATAGAAGCATTCAGCCATATCTCTCGGCCGAGAGCCATAGAACAAGTGTGTGGACACGCATGTAGTGGCACCTTGCAAATGATTCGGACTTCATATGCAGTGGATTTTCTAGCCATGGCACATTCCGTTTCTCTTCACTTCGCTTCTGAGGTCGCTTGTCGGCATCGTTTATGATCATAACTACGACAGTATCTGCTCGTCTTTGAATGAGTCATGTATTATTGATTATTGCACAATTTACATGGGCTTTAATGTGTATATTGTTGTCGTTGTTGTCTAAGATTAACTTCATAAGTGATGTATAAATGAAGTAATGCATGAGAGCAGAGAGATCAGAAGGACATAATGTCAGACGGGCCTGCGTGACCAATTCTAAAACCTTTAAAAAAAAGTGATTTCGTTCGTTCCTCACGTTTATTCTTACAACTTATAATTCTAAAGTTAGCTGATGACTTCTTTAGGTCATGCTACATACTGAGAATACGCTACTAAACAGATGTGTTTAGATCTGTTGGCACTTGTTGACTATTATGATGATTATCGTGTTATATATGTATGAATGTGGGTGGGTAGTTAGGTAGGTAGGTAGGTAAGTAGGCAGGCAGAGGTAGGTAGGTAAGCAAGGAGGTAGATAGATAGGTAGGCAGAGGTAGTAGGCAGATAGATATAGGAAGGTAGGTAGGTAGCTAGCTAGTTATATAGGTAGGTAGGTAGGTTGGTAGGTTTTAAAAGGTTTCCATGAATTTTTGTTTGCACTTCATGGACACAGTCATAAAATCATGAAATAAATAACTAATGTTCTAGAATTCATTTTGACAATAAGCAGATAATTTTAGCACACCGACCCGTCGGTTAAAATATAACATGATAGAAACTGAATGAGAAAGCTTCCTGTTCGACATACGAGCAGCAGATGTAATTTCGGCAACTGTACACGCCCAGTTCCGCTCACAGTTCTAGTGCAGAATACAAGGAAGCTATCTTCATATGACAGTCGAATTTAGCTCATTCTTTTACTTGCTGTGGTCTATTTCTAACGTATTATCTTCTTCTTCTTCTTCTTCTTCTTCTTCTTCTTCTTCTTCTTCTTCTTCTGCTTCTGCTTCTTCTTCTTCTTCTTCTTCTTCTTCTTCTTCTTCTTCTTCTTCTTCTTCTTCTTCTTCTTCTTCTTCTTCTTCTTCTGCTTCTTCTTCTTCTTCTTCTTCTTCTGCTTCTTCTTCTTCTTCTTCTTCTTCTTCTTCTTCTTCTTCTTCTTCTTCTTCTTCTTCTTCTTCTTCTTCTTCTCCTTCTTCTTCTTCTTCTTCTTCTTCTTCTGCTTCTTCTTCTTCTTCTTCTTCTTCTTCTTCTTCTTCTTCTTCTTCTTCTTCTTCTTCTTCTTCTTCTTCTTCTCTTCTTCTTCTTTTTCTTCTTCTTTTTCTTCTTCTTCTTCTTCTTCTTCTTCTCTTCTTCTTCTTCTTCTTCTTCTTCTTCTTCTTCTTCTTCTTCTTCTTCTTCTTCTTCTTCTTCTTCTTCTTCTTCTTCTTCTTCTTCTTCTTCTTCTTCTTCTTCTGCTTCTGCTTCTGCTTCTGCTTCTTCTGCTTCTGCTTCTGCTTCTGCTTCTGCTTCTGCTTCTGCTTCTTCTTCTTCTTCTTCTTCTTCTTCTTCTTCTTCTTCTTCTTCTTCTTCTTCTTCTTCTTCTTCTTCTTCTTCCTTCTTCTTCTTCCTCTTCTTCTTCTTCTTCTTCTTCTTCTTCTTCTTCTTCTTCTTCTTCTTCTTCTTCTTCTTCTTCTTCTTCTTCTTCTTCTTCTTCTTCTCCTTCTTCTTCTTCTTCTTCTTCTTCTTCTTCTTCTTCTTCTTCTTCTTCTTCTTCTTCTTCTTCTTCTTCTTCTTCTTCTTCTTCTTCTTCTTCTTCTTCTTCTTCTTCTTCTTCTTCTCCTCCTTCTTCTTCTTCTTCTTCTTCTTCTTCTTCTTCTTCTTCTTCTTCTTCTTCTTCTTCTTCTTCTTCTTCTTCTTCTTCTTCTTCTTCTTCTTCTTCTTCTTCTTCTTCTTCTTTCTTCTTCTTCTTCTTCTTCTTCTTCTTCTTCTTCTTCTTCTTCTTCTTCTTTTCTTCTTGTTCTTGTTCTTCTTGTTCTTCTTGTTCTTCTTGTTCTTGTTGTTGTTGTTGTTGTTGTTGTTGTTGTTGTTGTTGTTGTTCTTCTTCTTCTTCTTCTTCTTCTTCTTCTTCTTCTTCTTCTTCTTCTTCTTCTTCTTCTTATTCTTCTTCTTCTTCTCCTTCTTCTTCTTCTTCTTCTCCTTCTTCTTCTTCTTCTTCTTCTTCTTCTTCTTCTTCTTCTTCTTCTTCTTCTTCTTCTTCTTCTTCTTCTTCTTCTTCTTCTTCTTCTTCTTCTTCTTGTTCTTCTTGTTCTTCTTCTTCTTCTTCTTCTTCTTCTTCTTCTTCTTCTTCTTCTTCTTCTTCTTCTTCTTCTTCTTCTTCTTCTTCTTCTTCTTAATTCTTCATTCCTCTTCTCCTCCTCTCCTCCTCCTCCTCCTCCTCATCTTTCTCCTCCCCTTCTTCTTCTTCTTCTTCTTCTTCCTCTTCTTCTTCTTCTTCTTCTTCTTCTTCTTCTTCTTCTTCTTCTTCTTCCTTCTTCTTCTTCTTCTTCTTCTTCTTCTGCTTCTTCTTCTTCTTCTTCTTCTTCTTCTTCTTCTTCTTCTTCTTCTTCTTCTTCTTCTTCTTCTTCTTCTTCTTCTTCTTCTTCTTCTCT
>JACEFZ010016471.1:322500-365000 GCA_014155875.1 Cepaea nemoralis | reverse complement strand
ACCCACCTGACAGACTCTCGATCTTTCACCATATACCGCGCCTCGTGTATTTTCAGGCCCAATGTGTCACTATTGACTTGGGTCCGCTTCCGTGCTGGTCAACCCCAGCGTTCTCTTCCTCCAGTAACATGCCTTCCATGACAGTTCTGTCTGAACCGCTGCGGCCTTGTATACGGCCAGATTGTTTTATTATTCGAGACATAATCTTGTTAATGATCCATATTCTTCGTTGTTATCCTGTAATTTTGTATGGATGTGAAACGTCGGGAATAATTAGACAATCTGAAAACACATTTAATGGCATTGGAAATGTGATTTCTGTGGAAAATGCAAAGAAAACCATGAACAAACAGAAAAAAAATGAGCAATTCCTACAAGAGACAAAGGAAAACAACAGCAAACTGATTAGAGAAATTAGAAGTAGACGGTCAAATGTTTGTGGCACGTTATGAGAAGAAATTAACTAGTGACCTTGGTGACAACTGGCAAGATTTAGGGGAAAAGAACAGGGGGAAGGCAGACAAGTAAATATCCGAATGGCTTGATCACGTGACATGGTCGGGACAAGAACACAGAGTTGATCCACGACTGTGATGATCGCGTGAGATGGCGAAACATGACCGCCCAGGCTAACTGGCATGATACATGATGATAATTCATCGTTGGTATCTTTGTAGTCCAGTAGCCAGCAGTTGTGATTCCTGTCCTGTTGACAAGGATAAATGTATGAGCACAGACTACAACTAGAAAGCTTGACATCAGGGCACACATACATCCAACGCATCGACCAAAGTCTGTATCAACAAAATAACATGGGACATTCATGGATGTGTCTTGTCTGTATGTTGCTTGAAACCATTGAGTGTTTGTTGTCTGAAATCATTGAGTGTTTGTTGCCTGAAACCATTGAATGTTTTTTGCCTGAAACGATTTGAGCGTTTGTTGTTTGAAACCATTGAATGTTTGTTACCTGAAAATATTGAGCGTTTGTTGCCTGAAACCATCCTGTTCTCGTTTCCCACCGCCAGCACCGACATTCCCCAACTGCTCACAGATTCGCTAATTCCTAAAATACATGGGTAAACACGTGGAATCAAGGTAGCTGAATCTACGCTGTTCAGTCAATATTATGTCGGGCCGGGAGAATCCTCGGGAAGCTCTGTTGGCCATATTCTATATTCAGTTGTTTGTGACACATATACTAGGCTGCGTAAAAAGTTTTAATTCGTGGTTTGGATAATCTGTTTGTTAAGAATTTAAAAAGTTGTGCTTTTCAACGATTGTTATCATTATTTTAGTCAAATTCATGTGCTAATTTTCTAGTAATCGTTCGGCGTTCATTTGGGATTTGCGTCAGTGTTGTGTTTGTTGTTAAAGATGACTCAGTTGATTTACTTTGTTCTCACCCTGGCAGTGATTGATATTGTGGTTACTGCTGAGAAAAACGGTATGATTATTGCTGTTGTTGTGTTATGTTGTTCATGTTTCTGTTATCTTAGAGAAATGTTATGTTTACTTTAAATAAACAATGTTTTGTCATATTTTTTTAAACAAAGTTACCATTTGCCAGAATTTGTTCTTTCCTTTACTTACACGTCTGCCTAGTTTAACTTACTAATTACATGTTTTAAGAGGAAGGAATTCAGTGTGATATGCAAGTAATAATGTAGATGTATTTGTATTGCTATCGTTTATGAAGAAAATAAATAAATAAATACACACGTATTGTCTGGCGCTCATAGAAGTAGGGGTAAGAATTAAAAACAAGATGACGCACTAGACAACATAAAAATTGAAAGCTATAGTTAGCTGAAGCGCTTTTGTCATTTGGAGGTGATAGGTTCGAATCTCGGTCGGTAATTATAGGTTTCAATTTGTATGTTGTTTAGTGCGTTCTTTAGTTTCTAATTCTTAATCCTACTTCTATGAGCGGAAAACAATACGTGTGTATTTATTTATTAACTGTCTTGGTAGCCTCAAAGAGTTCCCCAATTGCTATTTTTCGTTTATGAAGTGCTTTTATTTCAGTGGACGCTTCGTTTATTAGGCATGGAGTTATACTATATTGACATCTTTGAATTACCACAATGCATCAAATAATTTGATACGTACATTTTGATTTTTCATCATCATCATCATCATCATCATCATCATCATCATCATCATCATCATCATCATCATCATCATCAGTATCTGTGTTGTGCAGAACTCGCCCTCATAACAGTCTGTGGAATTTCTCTACAAATTAAGTCAAATGCCCTGCCATTGTTACTGTCATATGTAAATTATCTATCACACCCTGAATCACTCTACGTTGTGATCTTTCTCTTCTCCATCTCATCAGCGCATTTCCCTAAAATAATTATCACCTATTGTCTTTCCTGTCTTACTACATGCCAACAAATATTTCAGTTGTCTACGTTTGTTTACTCATACTTTCTGTGAACCTGTGACTAGGAGTGTATTTACTCATACATACATTCTTTGAACTGTGAGTAGGAGTGCATTTACGTATACATTCTGGGAACCTGTGACTATGGATGCATTTATGTATACATTCTGTGAACACGTGACTAGGAGTGCATTGAGTTGAGTTGAGTTGAGTTAAGAACCGACATCACAACACTCAGGACATTCCCATACATGCTCCGTCCCCTCGTTCAACAACCGGCGAAGAGTCAAACTACTAATCGCTTCCCACCGCTATCTGATTAAAAGATCTCCTGGTCTTCCCTCTCAGTTTTGAGATTCTTTCAGAACCCCTGCCGATCCCCCGCTATCTCATTCTTTCCACATAAGGGTTCTCAATCTGTTCCTCCGCCTTCTCCACCTGGTCCCACAAGCGCACGACCACCTCCCCCTTGTCCATAGGCAAGATACCACCAATAGGTGCATTCCCTGCTAGCCTGTCAGCCTGTTCATTCCCCCGAACCCCCTCATGGCCAGGGCAAAATATCCATACAATTCTCACAATCTGTGACCTCTGAAGCGACGATAACAATTCCACACGAAAGATTTCTTTCTCCACCTTTCTAAGCATATTCTTTGAATCCGTCATCATCATCTTCTTCCACAATACAATGTGTCTTGCAGTAGTCTCCTCCAGCTAACGGAATGCCGCTGTTACTGCCTCTACCTCCATTCTCATGCTGGAGGTCGTAGTCTTATATGCCAGACTTTTTTTGTATATGTCTTTTTCAAGACTCACCCATTAGCTTTTGCAATAAAACCCTAACCAATACGTCTGTTTCTCACCACTAACCCATTGGTGAGGATGACTATGTCACCATGATGTGTGTTACTCTGGATCAGCTGTTGCACTTCAAACTCAGTGCGGCCCGCTGCCCATTCTCTGCACTCACGACCCAGTGTTACTATTACATTGTGTCAGCCCGTCATGTCTTCCGGAACTTCAATCCACTCGTTTTCACGATTGATGGTCTCTAGATCACACACCTGACGTATAGAAAGTTCCGCCTGTGCCATCCAGGACCTGCCTTGTCATAGTCTATGACCCTTGACCATATCCATGGCTGCATGCAGCGGGTGATCCCTATCTGCAGTAACTCTCAGGTACCATTTGGTCTGAAGGACCCTATGCCTATCCGTCACTGTTGGTGGCGCCAGAATATGTCTCATGCATATAATTGGTGTGTCCTTGGTGCACCCTAGGTTTACCCTCATGGCAGCATTTTGTGTGCGCTCCAACCTTTCAAGCTGGCTCTTTGACACTGTCAACAGCCCCAAACCATATTCAATGAAATAAATTATTAACTGCTGAAAGAGCCTGTACAGCATCTTCTGATCTACCCCGGTTGCTGCCATAGCCCTCAATGCATTAGGAGTGCATGTACTCATACATATATTCTGTGAACTGTGGCTAGGGGTGCATTATCTCATACATACATTCTGTGAACAGTGCGTTTACGTATACATTAAGTGATCCTGTGACTAGGGGTGCATTTATTCATAAATTCTGTGAACCTGTAACTATGGTTCCATTTACTCATACATTATGTGAAACCGTGACTAGGGGTGCATTTAGTCATACATTCTGGTAATATGTGACTAGGTGTGCATTTACGTATACATTACGTGAGCCTGTGACCAGCGGTGCATTTACTCATTCATTCTGTTAAGCTGTGACTATGGATGCATTTACTCATACATTATGTGAACCTGTGACCAGCGGTGCATTTACTCATTCATTCTGTTAACCTGTGACTATGGATGCATTTACTCATACATTATGTGAACCTGTGATTAGGGATGCGTTTACTTAAACATTCTATTAACCTGTGACTAGTGGTTATTTACTCATACGTTTTGTGATCCCTTGACTAGGAGTGTATTTACTCATACATTCTGTAAACCTGTAACTAGGAGTGCATTTACATATACATTATGTGAGGCTGTGACTAGGGATGCGTTTACATTCTGTCAACCTGTGACTAGGGGTGCATTTACTCATACATACATTATGTGAACCCGTGACTAGGGGTGTATTTACTCATACATTCTGTAAACCTGTAACTAGGGGTGCATTTACATATAATTTATATGAACCTGTGACTAGGGTGCTTTTACTCATACATTATGTGAACCTGTAACTAGGGGTGCATTTAAGTATATATTATGTGAACCTGTGACTAGGGGTGCGTTTCAGAAATGTTGGGGTGCTGCCGCCAAGTTATATACTATCACTGGCGAGCAACCTCACTTGTCAGAAATTACTAGTTTTGATGCCGGACAGGCAACAAATTTGTCAGAAGTGGGTGTATTACTTTCCCGAAAGCTGTCGGGCGAGCACCCAAATTGTCAGAATTCTGGACTGAGATCACAATTTGTCGGAACTTGACTCGGGACAAAATCTATATGGCTAACATAAAGATTAAGCCCCTTGAAAATCAAAGAGTACAGCTGAGAATAGCTCGTTACTATGTATAATTAACTGGTCTTGGTATCCCCAAGGAGTGGGAAAGGGAAGGTTACATGCCTAAGATTACGTCGACAAATGGACTACTAGACAGAGCAGGTTTTCCCCCTAACAGAACTCCCCTCCATCCGCCAAGGTAAGCAAGGTAATTGCTTCCTTTGGGAAATAGAAGTATAACGATTGAACTATGAGTTAAAACAGACTACAATCACTTTATTTACTATCAATATGAAAATGTAAAACAACATGATGATTTTTAGGATAATTATGATAAGGACTGTGCTACGACAGTTACAACGTTCACATATAGTAGTTAAATAAATAAAACCTGCATATCATTTCTTGTAGAATGCCTGGTTCTGTGGCATGACGTTGAGAATGTAGGTGAGATGATGGCTGAGTTTCAACAAGATTTCACTAAAGGTCAAGTGAAAACACCTATGATCCAGTAGAATTAGCCCATGGGTTGTCTGGATCAATTTCCAATCCTGACGCTACCTGGTCTCAATGAAGAGAAAATGAAAATTTGAAGAGAAAAAAATGTTGCTACTTATCTCAGAATCCCCGGCTGTAATATTAACACGAACGTTCATTTTCTCTTCATTGCTCTCAGTTTTTCATCTTTTTATTCTTCTTATCCCGTCCTTATAGCTTAATATAGTCACCGGAGAGTCTTCTCCGTGACTATGTGTTGTGTTTTAAATATGTATTTGTTTGCTGATGAAGGCTAGTCGCCGCAACGTCCTCTTATTGTTTTGTAATTCTATTCTGTAATGCTGCATCACTTTGTGTTATTTTATATTGTTTACATTTCCAGAGCTTTAGCGCAGTTTCTCTAATTATGTTCATATTTTACCAGTGAGGTAATGGATGCCGATGTGAGACTGACCAAACCATCCATCGAGCGGCGTTTGGTCTACAAAACCATATCTACCACCATATGCCCAATGCGTCTTATGACCAGTAAAATAGTCATTTTCGTTGTTTATAAACTCCATGCGTATATACTGCATTACACAGCATGAGTAGTGTGCACAATTTTTCTTCAAGGACAGGGAACGAATGAATAATGTGTACATGTTACAATGTGGAAAAGAGCTTAAGTTGCTCTATGGAGGTGGGAATGGGGTTCCAACCTTGGTGAAATTCAAGAGTAATGAAATACAGTTAACCACTAAGTAACTACAACAATGTCTATAATCATCAAGAGGCGAACTATAAGAGCTAAGTGGGTTAGTGGCATCACACAAAATCAGAATTAATTGAAGAGTTACGTTTAGTAGATATTTTCGCTATGTCTCTCCGATTGACCAAATCTATTTTTAGTTTTTCTTGGTTTACGCACCTCGTAGTGCATTAGTTCTTTTACGCATACAATTCCAAACATTTTTAAGAATCGGATATGTTTGTGTCATCCATAGGTCATCCAATTATTGTAGCATGCATATGGTCGATGCTAACACATTGTCGCCAACGAAAGATGTGAACATCCATATCTAGGTGTCAGCTATGCATAGTGGATACGTTAACTGATGGGTGGTACATGTAGATATAGGGGCATGAATGTGTGAGACAAAATGGAAAGGGACATGGTTTAAGAGAGGGGAAAATTTTTAAATTATATATTCTGGGGGAGAGGTAAGGTAACGAGATGTAACCATTGTCTTGGATTTGAAAACGTCAAAATATATTGAAGGATATTGGGCAGTTTCAGATACTGTACTATTGGTGAAGTTAATCGGCAGACCTGTTGCCATAAACGGCATTCAAATATATGTTCCAACAAGAGAAAGCAGTGAAGATAGTGTAGAGGAATTTTATAATTGCATGGGGAATGCTCTGAAGAAATGTAAATATTAAGAAATATAAATAATAATGGGTGACTTCATTGCGAAAGTATGAAAGCAAAGCGAAGGATGCGCAGTAGGTAAACATGGTTTTGGAGAATGACACAGAGAGACTATAGACTTGTAGATTTGGCAAAAGTGCATGACCTGATTGTTGGAAACGCCTGGTTTAAACAACATCTTAGAAGATTATGGACATCGAGGAGTCTTGACAGCAGGATTAGAAACCAGACTGATTACATCCTTATTAGCGGCAGGATTCAAAATGCGTTAACAGTCGCAAAAATAGTTCCACATGCAGACTGTTACAGTGATCACAGATTGGTTACAGGCAGATTGAAGGTAAAGTTAAAGAAACTCAAGTATGCCCCAGGAAACACTAAATATCATCTGTGTACATTTTAAAGATGACAAGGAAATACAAGACAATTTTAAAATAAAAGTAAAGAACAGATATGATGTATTGTCTTATCTAGAGCTCGTATTTCAAGATGTGAATGATTAATGGGTAATGCTGAAGAATTCAGTCAGTTTCACTGCAGAAACACCTATCACAAAATTAAAGAAAGCCGCCGCAATCATCATCATCATCATCATCATCATCATCATCATCATCATCATCATCATCATCATCATCATCATCATCATCATCATCATCAAGTGTCATGCCGGCTGGCTCACACAGATCTCGGTCTTTGGTTTTCTGGATTAAATTTGCTGATGATATTCATCCATGCCACCGTTTAATTCCATCCAGCATCATTTCTCTTGGTCTGCCTCTGCCTTTCTTCCCCTCGATCTTTCCAGTTATCACGATGTTGTAAATGTATCTCTTCTCATCACACGACCAAAGAATGATGTTTATCTCCTTCTTATTATTGAATACAATGGTCTAGTTTCATTAGCCTCTTTCAGGCTTTCGTTGTTAATTACTTTGGCAGTCCAAAGAATTCGCAACAATCGTCTCAGGAACAACATCTCTAGTTTCTTCCAAGTTCTTCCTAATGTGTTCATTTACATTCCGAGATTCACTACCATACAGCAATACAGATTCTATATAGCACTTTAGCACTCTCTTACATTCAATGATAGTGACTTATTGCATAGGATACTTTGCAATTTTCTTAAATGCAGCTTTTGCTTGCCCTATTCTGCTCTTAATATCTGTTGTACATCTTCCATCTGGTGTTATAAATGCCCCTAGATATTTAAAATTATCCACTTGGTTAAGAATTTCCCCTTCTATTTCTATGTCACATTTTGGTGTCACCTTTTTAATTGATATCACCATTGTTATTGTTTTCTTGATATTGAAGAAGAGTCCTTTCTTTGCAATCTCTTTTACAACAATTTCCAACAATTATTGTAGATATGATGCATTATCCACAACAAATACTGTGTCTTCCGCATAGCGTAAATTGTTTATAATATAACCTCCGATTAGTATTCTTGGCTTCCCTTTGATCTCTCTCATTATTACTTCGCTATGGAGGGAAATGAGTTCCGGTGATAAGACACATCCCTGTCGTATTCCTAGCTTTATTTGTTCATAATTTCCTTCTTTATTTCCCATTTTAATTGCTGTTACTTGGTTCCAGTAAATTTTCTTTATTATTCTGAGATCTTTCCCATCAATGTTAATGTCTTCCAACATTTTAATTAGTTCATCATGTTTTACTTTATCAAATGCCTTAGTATAATCTATGAAGGACAAATATTTGTCTTTCTGTGTCTCTGTTGATCGCTCCATAAGTGTCCGTAATGTATATATTGCATTACTTGTACCGTTTCTTTCCACAAATCTGCACCAGTTTCCACTTTTTATTTTATTTCTTGTTCTTCTCATTATTATTCTGAGTAGAAGCTTAGTGACATGGTGTATGCGGTTAATTGTACGAAAATCTATGCATTCAATTCCTCCTGGTCTTTATCCACTGCTATAAATATCATTGAACATTTAGGTTAATATATCTACTCCAAATTCTCCCAGTAGTTCTAATTCTTCTATTGTGATTCCATCTGGTCCAGCTGTTTTTCCTTTCTTCATATGTTAAATAGCGTCAGAGACTTCTTCTTTTAGAAAAGTAGGACATTCTAAGTTACTTTCTTCTGTTAATTCTTCCCTTTCTCCATTATATAATTCTCTCATATACTCATTCCACCTCTTCATTATAGCATCTTTCCCCAATAACATATTTCCTGTTGTTATTTTTATTTTAAACACCTTGTATTTAATCTTATTTTTCTTCGTGTGAGTTCACTGATCTGGCTGTGCATATTGTTTGTATATTTAATTTAATTCAGTTGTCTTGCACTGCTCGTTTAATCAACTTTCTTTTGCCTTCCACATTTATCTCTTCTTTCGTTATTTATCTTATCATATTCTTGTTTGTCATTTTACACTGTTTGCTTTTGACCATCAACTTTAAGATTTCTTCAGACATTCATTTTTTCTTAGCTTTTTGGCTTCTCTCTGGTAATATTTCTTTGCTCGTTTCATGAATCCCTTAACTTTCCCCATTGTTCATGTATAATCTGTATTTTAGCTATTGCATTGTACCTATTTTTCACAGTCACTCTGTATTGTTCTTGAATTTCTTTATCTATCTTTAAACCCTCTTTATTAAGTCTCATGTTCTTAACCATATTTTTCATATTTTCAGTCTTACTTGTATTAGTCCACATGGTAGTACATGATCCATGATCACTATTACAGTCAGCACCCGGCATTGTCTTTACATTAATTAACACATTTCTAAACTTTTTATTAATAATTATGCACTCAGTTTGAAAAACAAATCGCTTAAAAGTCGACAGAGGTCTACTTCATTGCACCGGGTTTTATCCTATATGGCTCGGTCTCTTTCCGCAGCACGGAAAGCGTCACACAAAGTACGAACTCCGTAGCTTTTAGCGACGACCCACAGGAGTCTCCGAAACATTTAACTCGTAAACCGAAGGACGCGGCCCGGAATCGAACCCACAACCTTCGGAGCACGAGTCAAACGGCTTGACCACTTCGCCACAGAGACTCAGTTTGGTTGAGTATTGTCTTATCAGGGCTGTTCCATGTGTATAGTCATCTTTTATGGTGTTTAAATCAGGTGTTTCCAATTATCATATCATTGATATTTGCCCATTCTATTAGTTTCTCTCTCCTTTCATTTTTTTGTACCTAAACCAAAATTCCTCACTACATCCTCCATTTTTCCCTTTCCTAATTTTGCATTAAAATCTCCTAGTATTATACTTACTTTTTGTGATTTAATTTGAGACACAGCCAATTTTACTTCATCGTAAAAGTGTTGTATATCTTCATCACTACTGCTTGTTGTTGGCGCGTATACTTGTACAGAGTTTATATCTATTGGCTTGCCTTTCAATGTGACCATAATAACTCTATCTGAAATACACCAGTAACCATTAACTTACTTGGCTGTTTCTTTATCAAATATTAGTCCTAATCCTTGCTCGTGTGTATCCCTTCCAAAATAAATTATTGTATGTTTGTCAGTTATAAATTTGCCCCATCCCCTCC
The DNA here is from genome assembly GCA_014155875.1 of Cepaea nemoralis. NCBI lineage: Eukaryota > Metazoa > Mollusca > Gastropoda > Stylommatophora > Helicidae > Cepaea > Cepaea nemoralis. The sequence goes on along the minus strand of JACEFZ010016471.1, from coordinate 354,679 downwards.
ATCTCATCTCATCTATGCCTAAAGGATTTGATTTGCATATCCTTTACAGGACATCGCTGTCAACATCAGCATCTTTCATCTGTATGTTGATTTCTTGGCAAGATTACGCTCAGTAGTTTGCCATTGCTTTCTGAGCGGCCGGCTCATTATCCCGCAAGTCACGAGCGCGGGTCGAACCGCTTCCAATTCTCGCCTCACTGCGAGACCCAGCGTGGATAAACGGGATTAACGGAGAAAGTGGTGTAACCCCTCAGCCAGAGAGACCGGCCATCTATGCCTAGGATATTCAAATTCATGCTTTCCATTTCACTTATAACAGTGTTAAACTTTCCAAGCTCATTTAACGTTCTAACATTACATGTACCTATTTTAAATTTATTTATTTATGATTTTGCCATCAGTAGCTGGATGAGGCAAGTAAATTTCTACTAAAAGCCATAATGCGAAGACTTCGGCGGTCATGACATACCAGAGATTCGATATGCTGATGATACAGTATTACTATCCACAACACAAAATGGCATAGAAAACCTAATAGCCTCAACGCAATTGAATAGTGAAAATCACAACTTATATCTTAACATAGCAAAAACAAAGATAATGCATACAGATAAAACAACTATGGAGAAAGAAATATACATTAATGGGGGAAAATTGGAGGTGGTAAAAAATTGTGAATATCTTGGGTCATTGATTACCAACAACGGTGACACAATGAAAGAAATTAAACGGCGACTATCCATTGCTCTTCAAAGACTAAAACAGCTGAATAAATTATGGAGTGGGACAGACAGAACTACAAAAATTAGATTTTTAAGATATTTAAGAGCATGCATCTTTCCCATTGCAACATACGCCTGTGAGACATGGACACTTACTAAAGAAGCTGAACAGCACATAAACGCCTTTGAATATAAATGTTATAGACGAGTTCTAAGAATATCTTGGGTAAAGAAAAGAACAAATGCATCCATACTTCAAGAGTTGAATATTGAAGAAGGTTGGCTATTAAAGACGATAAAACAAAGAAAATTGAAATATTTTGGTCACTTGAAACGTCATGAAAGTTTGGAGAGAACAATAATGGAAGGGTATATGCCTGGGAAGAGGGGAAGAGGAAGGCCAAAGAGAAGATGGGTGCAGGATGTGGCGGATGATCTCCAGATGAGTGTATCAGACGCGGGACATCTTGCTTATGATCGAGAGGTTTTCCGGAAGGTTGTTGTGAGAGCGAGGTTCTGCAAAGGACATGCTACTGAATGAATGATGAATGAGCTGGATGACAGTCTGGTGTCACCTATGGCTCATGACTGTCCCTACCGGAAGAGGATGTCCAAAGACCGCCATTAACGTCGTTGAATGAATCTGAATTGTGTTTTGTCATGAAGTCTTGGGAAGATAATATGGTGGTGTCTCCTTGTCTTCCACATCCACATGGGAGATTGTTACCTCTGCCTCTGACAGCCATTTCCGACTGTCAGGACAAGTGGGTGCCCTGCTCATCTCAGCTGCAGAGTTGTCCAAATATCCCGGTAGATACTCGGTCCCCGAGTTGGGCTGGGTTAGCCACACCGTTGTGTGTTTCCCATCCTCTACCGCTAGGAGGTGCAGTTGGGATTTTCCCTTCCTAAAGCTCTGGTCTATTATGGCCAAAACTCTCCAGTACATTTAGAGTACTAAAGAAAGTAGGTCGTAAACAATGGATGACTGCATACATTTTACGACTAATGGAAACAAGAAGACACAACCAAATACTCCTGACAAATATGAAGAGATTCACAGAAAAGTCAGAACATTATGTAAAGAGGCAAAATAAGCATGGCTTGAGAAAATTTGCATAGAAATTGAACAGTAAAAATACTAAATTAATACACAAAAGAATTCAGGAGCTTAACAATTTAAAAATAAACACCTACATAAGAAAGGAAAAACAACTAGACCAGATGGAATCACAATATAACAATTAGAAGTAATGGGAGAATTTTGAGTAGATATATTAACCACAATGTTGAATGATATTTACAGCAGTGGATAACTTTCAAGCTATATTGCGAAGATTTTTGCACGATTAACCTCATAAACTATGTCACTAAGCTTCTACTCAGAATTATAATGAGAAGAACAAGAAAGAAAACAAAAATGGAAATTGGTGAAGAACAGTATGGATTTGTGGAAGGAAAGGGTACAAATAATGCAATATATACATTACGGACACTAATAGAAAGATCAATTGAGACATAGAAAGACATATTTGTGATTCATAGATTATACTAAGACATTTGATAAAGTATACATACGTGTGTATTGTTGCGCACGTAAAATATCCCTTGGCAGTTAGAAATAGAAAAAGAGTAGCCTGACGGCGCTGCCCGGGCAAAATTTCTAGTTAAAAATCTACCCAAAGTATCTCAGGATTCTCGCCGGTGCTACGGAGTTCGTGCACTGAGCTCAGTTTCTCCGGACTCAGGCTTGAGTTAGGAGAAGTACGTAGCACTTATGGGTTACACCCGTGTGCCATGATGTTGATCCGTCGACTAAACTAAACGACTAAACTAAACTAACTATTTGATAAAGTAAAACATGATTAAATGATTAAAATGTTGCAAGATATTAACATTGATGGGAAAGATCTCAGAATAATAAAAATATATTTACTGGAATCAAGTAACAGCAATTAAAATGGGGGGGGGGGGGGGGGAGGAGGAGGAGGACATTATAAACAAATAAGGCTGGGAGTACGACAGAGATGTGTTTTTCATCTCTTCTCCTTATATAGCGAAGTCACAATGAGAGTGATCAAAGAGAAGCCAGGAATAATATTCGGAAGTTACAATATTACAATATGCTCTATGCAGGATGACACAGTATTGATGTCGGATAATGCAAAAGATCTACAACAATTGTTGGACATTGCAGTAGCATAGAGTGCAAAGAAAGGATAGAAGGTAAAATTCCTCACCAAGTGGATAGTTTTAAATACATAGGGGCATGTATAACATCAGATGGAAGATGCACAACAGAGATTAAGAGCAGAATCAGGCAAGCGAAATCTGCATTTCAGAAAATGAAGACTACCTTATGCAGTAAGTCACTATCATGTAATGTAAGAACGAGAGTGCTAAAGTGCTATATAGAACCCGTTTTGCTGTATGGCTGTGAATCTTGGAATGTAAATGAACAAACTAGGAAGATATTGGAAGCAACAGGGATGTGGTTCCTGAGACGAATGTTGCGAACTCCTTGGACTGCCAAAGTAACTAACAACGACTGACTGAAAGAGGCTAATGAAACTAGAACATTATATACAACAATAAGAAGGAGAAAAACAACATTTTTTGTCGTGTGATGATTGATTGATTGATTGATTTAGGAATCGACATAACAGCACTCGGGGCATTCCCATAAGTGCTCCGCCCCCATCCTCAGTAGCCAGCGAAGAGTTCCAACACTAATAGTACCAGTAGCAATCTGATTATATGTCCGTCTCGTCTTTCCTCTGAGCGTTGAGCGTCGACCAGATCCCCTCGTCACTCCTAGCTGTCTCATTCTTGCCAGACCATGGTAATCCATTTGCTCCTCCGAGGTGTGCACGTGCTCCCACAAGGCCGCAACCACGTCTGCCTTGTCATGTATCAATACTCCACCAAGTTCTGCAGAGCCAGCCAATCTGTCCGCCTGTTCATTTCCCAGCTCACCGGCATGCCCCGGAGAAAAGATCCAGGCCATGCTTGTCACCCGTGATCTCCGAAGCGAAGCAAGCCACTCCGCACGAAGCCTGCCCGTCCTCACCCTCGTCAGCATGCTTTCTGAGTCAGTTACAATCACGATGTGTGTGTGTGTCGTATTCTCCATCCAGCGGAGAGCCGCAGTGACCGCCTCCACTTCCATTCTTAAGCTGGATGTTGTGGTATCATATGTCAGGCTCTCCTGCCCCAAACGTCGACCATTGGCTTTGGCTATGAACCCCGAGCCACTTTTCTCACCTCTTGACACGTGTGATGATAAGAGAGGCATTGGAGAACAACGTGACAACTGGAAAGATCGAGGGAAAGAGAGGCAGAGGCAGACCAATAGAAATGAAACTGAATGGATCGAGACGGTGGCATGGAGGAATATCAACAGCGGAGTTGATCCAGAAAACCAAAGACCGAAATCTGTGGAGAGTCATGAACGCCTACGCCAGCCGGCATGGCACTTGATGATGATGGCATAAACCGGTTGCCTGAAAAAAAAAGATGGAAAAATAATAGTAGAAAAAGATGAGATTTTATATACATGGTCAGATTATGTTAAAAAGCTTTATGATGATACACAGGTAGAACAGTATGATTTTCAGAATAATAATGAAGGACCGTCAATTTTGATGATGGAAGTTCAGAATCTTCTTGCCATTTGAAAACTGGCAGTGACCTGGTCCAGACAATATCACAACAGAAATGATCAATGCCCTTGAAGAATATGAAATAGACCAGGTCATTAGACTGCTGAACACAATGTATGATACTTTAGATATGTCTCCTGAATTATGTCTTTCTATATTAATTGCAATCCCGAAGAAATCAGGAACATTGGAATGTATAATAATTAACATCGAACAGTTAGTATTTTTTTTCGCTACGCTCACTTTGAACTCAAACGTAGTCCATACACACTATTTATAGTAGTGATGGTCTGAATTTTGCGTGTGGGTTAGCTTTCCCTTTTAACAGTGTCCCTCGCCATCAGGCGAACCCACTCCGACTTCAGAGGTACTTGTAATTAAGGTCCCCAAGTCAAGGACGACAGGTCAACATTTTAATCCAGCTGTCCGGTGGTGGGGTTGAACCGTTTACTTCGGCATCAGCACACCGGATGTTTAAGAACAAGCGTTCTTATCCATTTGGCCATGCGGACCTGCGAACAATTAGTATAATGATCCACACCACGAGGATTTTGCTAACAATCATCATGCACAGAGTTAGGAAGAAAATACAACCGGAAATAGAAGAAGAACTATGTGGGTTCGTAGAAGGCAAGAGTACAGTAAATGCTGTATATATGCTGAGAATATTAATTGAACGTTACATAAACGTTAAAAAAAAAAGATCTACATTTTGCTTTATTGACTACACAAAGGTTTTTGATAAAGTAAGACATGTCAACATGATGAAGATGCTTGCAGATTTACAAACTGAAGGGAAAGACTTTAGACTTGTAAAACATATATACTGGAAACAACAAGCTGCCATGAAGATTGATAATGAAATAGGTGATGTTTTGTGTGATATTCATTGGCACAGGAATGGAGCATAATGGGGACCACCCGTTGCTGTGAAGTTGGAACTGCGACTAACTAACTAACTAACTAATGAAATAGGTAAATAACAGCCTATTAAGAGAGGTGTGTGACAGGGATCTCACATCTTTTTCTCCTGTTAAGTTAGTTGCATATACTTTACAGGTGTCGCAGTCAAAACCAGCATTGTTTGCTATAGTGATCTCTTACGTTCGGTAGTTTGCTATTGCTTTCTGAACAACCGACACATATACGTTTTCGTAAACATCCAGCGCAAGGCAGTCTGCTGCCACATCGACCGCAGCTGTGTTTCAAATGCGGGTATACGGAATTACGAACTGCATCAGTAATCCCTTCGCTACGAGCATGTACAGTGAACATGTGTTTATAACGGTAGAATGTATGCGTTGTCATAACACTTTGTCACAGATAAGGAGGCCTCATAGTACCAAACACCCAGAGATCTTACACTCATCGCCATCAGGTGCCATCTCATCTCTGCATCGAAGGTCGAATGTATATAGCCTCTAAAACATGTTTGTTGCTTCTTCACGATGGACTTAGGCCCCGAAGAGCCTAGAAAATCTTAACCTAGCTTTGTCCATAGGCCGAGAAAAGTTAACGCAGTACAGAGTTTCTCTTCAAGTTGCAACGGGTTTTTATGGTTATGGTTACGATCGAAACAAAGTCAAAACAACACAAGCAGTGTAAAGTGATGTTAACTTGTTGATCTAATGTTTATATATATATATGCTGTTTGCTATTCTTACTACAAATACCAATACTTTCCCTCAATCCACAGTCAAACTGAGACCCTTTCGCCGTTTGTTCAAGCGACAAGCACTGGGTGGTTTTAATGTAATGGAATCTCCAAGCGGGAGTTCGCTTAGCCTGGACGAGCCATTGCAAGACCAACCCAGGCAGCGTTCAAGCTACCACACGCAAGCTGAATATGAAGAGGAGCTCAGGCGTAGGCAAGAATTGAGACGGAAGCATGAAGAAGAGAGACAGAGGCTTATAGAGGAGAGACGAAGACTGGAAAATGAGAGAAGGCGACAGCATGAAGACAGACAGAGACACGAAAGTGAGAGGAGGAGACAGGAAGAAGAGAGATTAAGACAAAGTGAGCAGGAAAGAAGACACCAACAGCAATCATTAGCAGAAGATCGCCAAGGTTCAAGACACAACACCACATCACGACAGCATTCAGACAGCAGCAGAAGGCAACAGCTGCCTATCCAAACACCTCACAGCCACCAGGACGTGACACATGACACAATCAACAAAGATACACGAACAAATTATCAACAGGTACAGCGACAACCATATTCACATCAACTACCTGGAATTAACAGTAGTTTCAGCCATACTTACCAACCATCTCGGCATACAGGTCCTTCGGGATCGAGAATCCGTACTGACCAGCATTCAGTGCACAGAACAAATCAGACACGTGACCACGGGCCATCTGTTGTTGAGAACCCAGGGTCACAGTTCATCTACCAGCAAGGTCAGCATAGTATACCCAATCAAAGACAAACGGTCACTCAACAGCATCTGTCTACATCTAACCAGAGACCGGACACTGGATATCCGCATAGTCAGCAGTCGGGGCAGGTTGACCCTCGCTCTGTTGTAGGGGCTCCCAGAGGTATCTCCTCAAGCTACTGGACAAGGTATGAGTATGCTGGTCAAGGAAACTGGTACCCATCTCAAGATACAGGGTCCTCATTTTATCCTTTCAACCAACAGGAAGTATTTTCAGTGAGTGCACACAGTCTGAACTCATTCAGCACCTAACATATGTGTATAGAAGCTCAGTCCATCATATAACCATTTGTTAACTGGATATCCTTTACACGATGTCGCAGTCAACCCCAGCGTTTTTGTCTGTCATTTCTTGGCAAATTTATGTTCAGTAGTCTGCCATTTCTTTCTGAACCATCGATACTCATACAATTGTACGAAAACCAAAGCGAGGCGGTCTGCTACCCAATCGCCCGCAGCTGTGTTTTGAACGCGGCATGCGGGATTACGAATTGCGTCTGCAACTCCTTCGCCACAGAGCCGTTATAACCAAATAGGGTCTTTACAAAGAGTAATGGTTAAGATGGGGTACATTGGTTTTCAAAAGAATGTTGAAAACAGAGATCGAGATTTGGAAGAAAAGCAGCTGTCAGTTATTGACAGCTACAGGTCGGACTAGATTACACACCAATACTTTAAGAAGAAGAGAAATGAAATGTATGGAGTATAACAACAAAAGAATTAAAATCAAAACAGCAGACCTTTGTGGGAAATACTAAGCAAGATTACCAGAGGGCGGGAGATGGACATTTCTGGGAAAAGGAGGGGGGGGGGAATCTTAAGCAGCCAGCTGCGCAACAAATAATAATAAATGGAAAGGGGTATAGGGTGTGGGAGGGGGAGGGGCAGGGACACAAACACATATGTCATCGACCTCCATTATGATCAACGGAAATGAAATTATTAGAAACACGTTTGTCGGGGTGTTTGGATGAGTCTCGGATGTTCTGTTCTTTCGGATGTTCTCTTCGCTCAGATACTAAGATATTCTAGTCACTCAGATGTTCTCTTCACCCAGATGTTCACTTCACTCAGATGTTCTATTCACTCAGATGTTCACTTCACTCAGATGTTCTCTTCACTTCGATATTCTATTCACCAAGATGTTCTCTTCATTCAGATGCTCTCTACACTCAGATGTTCACTTCACTCAGATGTTCGCTTCACTAAGATGTTCACTTCACTCAGATGTTCACTTCACTCAGATGTTCACTTCATTCAGATGGTCTCTTCACTCAGATGTTAACTTCACTCAGATGTTCTCTTCACTCAGATGTTCTCTACACTCAGATGTTCACTTCACTCAGATATTCACTTCATTCACATGTTCTCTTCACCCAGAAGTTCACTTCACTCATATGTTCTATTCACTCAGATGTTCACTTCACTCAGATGTTCTCGTCACTCAGATGTTCACTTCACTCAGATGTTCTCTTCACCCAGATGTTCATTTCACTCAGATGTTCTATTCACTCAGATTTTCACTTCACTCAGATGTTCTATTCACTCAGATGTTCACTTCACTCAGATGTTCACTTCACTCAGATGTTCTATTCACTCAGATGTTCACTTCACTCAGATGTTCTCTTCACTTCGATATTCTATTCACCAAGATGTTCTCTTCATTCAGATGCTCTCTACACTCAGATGTTAACTTCACTCAGATGTTCTCTTCACTCAGATGTTCTCTACACTCAGATATTCACTTCACTCAGATATTCACTTCATTCAGATGTTCTCTTCACCCAGAAGTTCACTTCACTCATATGTTCTATTCACTCAGATGTTCACTTCACTCAGATTTTCTCGTCACTCAGATGTTCACTTCACTCAGATGTTCTCTTCACCCAGATGTTCATTTCACTCAGATGTTCTATTCACTCAGATGTTCACTTCACTCAGATGCTCTATTCACTCAGATGTTCACTTCACTCAGATGTTCACTTCACTCAGATGTTCTATTCACTCAAATGTTCACTTCACTCAGATGTTCTATTCACTCAGATGTTTACTTCACTCAGATGTTCACTTCACTCAGATGTTCACTTCACTCAGATGTTCTATTCACTCAGATGTTCCCCTCATCGCTGCGTTAGACTTGTCCCAATTTGTCCAACATAGTTCACGTCACACCTCTGCAAATAACTGTTAAAATGAAGTTACGAAAAATGCAGGACAACTAAGGTACCTTTGTTAGCCAATCAGTCAGTCAGGCAGTCAGTCAGTTAGATAGTTAGTCATTTAGTTCGTTAGTTACTCAGTCAGTCTGTCAGTTTGTTAGTTTGTCAGATACTAAGTTAGTTAATTATGTAGTCAATTAATTATTTAGTCAGTTAGTTAGTTTGTCAGTCTGTCAGTTGGTTAGTTAGTTAGGTAGTTAGTTAGTTAGGTAGTTAGTTAGTTAGTTAATTAGTTAGTTAGTTAGTTAGTTAGTTAGTGAATGAGTGAGTGAGTGAGTGAGTGAGTTAGTTAATTAGTTAATTAGTTAGTTAGTTAGTTAGTTAGTTAGTTAGTTAGTTAGTTAGTTACTCAGTCAGTCAGTCAGATAATTAGTCAGTCAGTCAGTAAATTAGCTAGTTAGTTAGTCAGTCAGCCATTCATTTAGTTAATGTCCTAGTTAGTTAGTTAGTTAGTTAGCTAGTTATTAGTTACTCAGTTAGTCAAATAATTAGTTAGTCAGTCAGTTAGTCAATTAGTTAGTTAGTTAGTCACTCAGCCATCATTCATTCAGTTTGCTAGTAGGCAAGTTAGTTAGTTAGTTAGTTAGTTAGTAAATAAGTTAGTTAGTTGGTTAGTTAGTTACTTAGTTAGTTAGTTAGTAATTACGTTAGTTAGTTAATTAGTTAGTTAGTTAGTTCATTAGATAGTCAGTCAGCCAGTCAGTCAGTCAGTCAGTCAGTCAATCAGTTAGTTAGTTAGTTAGTTGGTTAGTTAGTTAGTTAGTTAGTTAGTTAGTTAGCTTGTTAGTTAGTCAGTTAGTTAGTTAGACAGTCAGACAATGAGTTAGTCAGTTAGTTAGGTCAGTCAGTTAGTTAGTCAGTTAGTTAGTCAATTAGTCAGCCATTTATTCAGTCAGCCAGTCAGTTAGTTAGTTAATCAACATATCATCCTCGTTGCATATGGAACTATTAGTCCATAAGTGCTCAGGTCCCCTCCTCTGTATCTCCAACAGCGTGAAGCCACTGACAACACCAGTTCTGTGTTCGTGGACTACTCTTCCTTGGCTTCTTGCGGGGAGCTCTTGTCTAGTTTGACTCTGTTTGACTTTATGATCTTGCAGTCTTGTCAACGTTGCTGAGTCACTTCCAGCCCGTGAGACATTCACTAATCCTGCCTCTCTGAGGGCGTTCAGGATGTCAGCCCGGTCCATTGCTCGTTCACTCCCAAAAAAGTCAAGTTCGCAAACCTAGGTGCTCCTTAGGTTCCTCCTACAACTCGTACCTGGCACAACAAAATTAAACATATATTAATTAGTCAAAGAACATTGAATTATTTTGGTGACTTGAAACGTCATGAAAGATTGGAGATAACAATAATGTTATATATCTGGAAAGATAGGAAGGGGAAGGCCAAAGAGAAGATGGGTGCAGAATGTGGCAGATGATCTCCAGATGGGTGTATCAGACGCGGGACATCTGCTTACGACCGGGAAGTTTTCCGGAATGTTGTTATGGGAGCTAGGTTCTACAAAGGACATGCTACTGAATGAATGAATGAGGCAATCTTGACCTCCTAAAAGATTTAAGCCATTGCGTTCTGGCTCAGCTCTTCTTTACCTTCCTTATCATACTTATAGAGTCGCTTAGAAAACATGCGTGAGTCTGCATTTGTGCCTCCAGCCACGCTATTATCTTTGCTGCTGCCGAAAGATACCCTAAACATTAAACAAGTTCTGGACACCGAATAATGAGAGTAGAAAGAAAGTGGGTGCATTCAGATATGCTTCTTTTGTTGTCTTCTAAGAATCTTATTATCAACAAAGAAGGCCGCTATCCAAGTACATCGAGAAGTACACAAAGACATTTGATTACCCACATGCCTCGGGACAAGACAAGCGTCAATATTTTGGAATGTCCTATTTCCATCTTTGTGCTATTCGACCGCTTCTCGTCGAGGAATAATTCCTTCCATCACTGATCTTTCCCAGCCACCGAGACCTTTAATGTGTCCTCAATATTTCAGATAGTAATTAGACAGTAACAGACTGATAGGTTGGCGGCGAATACACCTCTTAGTGATAGATTACTTATGGACAAGGGGGAGGTGGTCGTGCGCCTGTGGGACTAGGTGGAGAAGGTGGGGGACAGATTGAGAACCCGTATATGGAAAGAATCAGATTGCAGGGGATTGGAGGGGGTTCTGAAAGAATCTCCAATTGAGAGGGAAGACCAGGAGAACTTTCAATCAGATAGCGATGGGAATATTAGTAGAGTGACTTTTCGCTGGCTGTTAAACGAGGAGACGAGCGCACATGGGAATGTCCTGAATGCAGAGATGTCGGTTCTTAACTCAACTCAACTCAACAAACCTCAAATCAATTAGACAGTACGTTATACTTCGTTGTTATTCTTAGCGTTCATGTCATTCGTCTTCTGCCTCTTATCTACCAATATAGCATAGACCCAACCAGCTCAAACTCAAGTTCTGTATAGACTAGCTCATGATTGGTTGGATGTTGCCACTAAAATTGCCTACGGTTAGTTAGTTAGTCGACAGATCATCCTCATTGCTCATTGTCTACGGTGCCTAGTGCCAGTCTTATGCCAACCATCTTATGCTCTCTTACGACATACATGGTATGTTAGTGTTACTATTAGTTTGTTTCACTTATGGCTCCCGGTTACACAAGGGCTACAGAGGTTGTTGGCCATGCTATATCTGACACCTTCTTCCTGGGATCCCGACAATCGTTTTCTGTAGATCAGTGTTGCTTAAAAGTCGCTTAAAAGTCGACAAGGTCGACTTCATCGCACCGGGTTTTATCCCGTATGGCTCAGTCTCTTTCCGCAGCGCGGAAAGCGTCACACAAAGCACGAACTCCGTAGCATTTAGCGACGACCCACAGGAGTCTCCGAAACATTTAACTCGTAAACCGAAGGGTGCGGCCCGGAATCGAACCCACAACCTTCGGAGCACGAGTCAAACGGCTTGACCACTTCGCCACAGAGACTCCCTGTAGATCAGTGTCAAAGAGTCATAACTTCAGTATGAACTCAGCATTCTCTAGCCACATCTGGCAACGTACCTATCTGTATATTCGGTGGACCTGAATGGTTCAGAATTCTGAATTTCAGTTACATCTTTTTTAATTATATGTTTACAGTTTTAAGTGAGCAGATAACGTTTGAATAACTATTTCCATTATTTAAAAGACGTGCCCAGACACGGGTATGGAGCTGCGCATTAACGGGCTGGATTGCCAGCAAGCCGTGGATCAGTTAGGCACCTTCCTGTGCTACAGCCAAGAGTACACCACGAAACTCTGCTGTGAGGTTTGCAGACCCAAGAAGCAAGCTTCCAGGACTGGTAAATGAGTCTGTTTAAAAAGAAAATAGGGTTGGGGGTGTGAGAGACAGAGGGAGGGCTGCTTAACCTCTCTCTAAGAAGAGAGAGAGAGAGAGAGAGAGAGAGAGAGAGAGAGAGAGAGAGAGAGGTGGGGTGATGGCAAGAGTGTGTGTAAGAGAGAGAGAGAGAGAGAGAGAGAGAGCAAGGGAGTGACGGAAAGAGAGATCGATCACGCGAGCTGCGGAATGAGGTCGAGAGAGAGAGAGAGAGAGAGAGAGAGAGAGAGAGAGAGAGAGAGAGAGAGAGAGAGAGCTGGATAGCGAGATAAAGAATGAGAGAATTTGGAAGTTAGGGAGAGAGAGAGAGAGAGAGAGAGAGAGAGAGAGAGAGAGAGAGAGAGAGAAACCTGGGAGTGTGGGAGAGGGAGCTTCTAGAGCTGGTATATGAGTGCTTTTAACGAGAAAGAGAGAGAGAGAGATAGAGAGAGGTGGAGTGATGGCAAGAGTGTGTGTGAGAGAGAGAGAGATAGAGAGAGAGAGAGGTGGGGTTATGGCAGGCGTGTGAGAGAGAGAGAGATAGATAGAGAGAGATAGAGAGAGAGAAATAGAGAGAGGTGGGGTGATGGCAAGAGTGTGTGAGAGAGATAGAGAGAGAGTGGGGTGATGGCAAGAGTGTGAGAGAGAGAGAGAGAGAGAGAGAGAGAGAGGTGGGGTGATGGCAAGAGTGTGAGAGAGAGAGAGAAAGAGAGAGAGAGAGATAGAGAAAGGTGGGGTGATGGCAAGAGTGAGAGAGAGAGCGAGAGAGATAGGGAGAGGTGGGGTGATGGCAAGAGTGTGTGTGTGTGTGAGAGAGAGAGAGAGAGAGAGAGAGAGAGAGAGAGAGAGAGGAACGAACGAACGAACAGACTTTATTTTCAAAGGGTAACAAATTGGGCACGCAGGCCCGTCTTACATTCGGCCCTTCCAATCACTCATCTTTCTTTCATCAACAGTGCATAGGAAAAAACATTGTCACATGAATTGTGTAAACATAAATAATGCATATTACTATGTTATGAGACACATCCACCACCCACCCACACATCCCCCATTCACTCCAACTCCCCCACCAACCACACACATAATCCACACACACATACATTCCCCCACCCATCCACCACATCCCTACACCTACACATCTCCCCACCCACACACACCTCTCACCCACCACACATCCCATCCACCCACACCCCAAGCACATATACATTCCCCAACCCACACATCCCCCACCCACACACATACACCCACCCACTCACATATCCTCTACCCGTCCCATTACCCACCAACAATCACTCACCCACATATCCTCCTCCACTCACACACCTCCAACCACCCAGCCAAACACACAATCCTCGGCCACACATCCCCCACGCACACACACACACACATCTCCCCGTCAACTCACATATACCGCACCTACCCACACACAAATTCCGCACCCACACACATAATCTCCCATCTCCCCCAGCCCACTCACAGATCCCGAGCCCACCCCTACAAACATCCCCCACCATCTCCTAACCTACACATATTCACCCACCCACATATCCTCTACCCACCTGTGATAGAACGAAGATGAGAGATGAGAGAGAGAAGTGGAGGAGAGAATAAGGAATTGAAAGATAAAGATTGTCCGTCTTCCGGTTGTAGAGATAACCACTGAATTGTGATTACCCTTGGTTTTATCTACCAACCTCACAAGTATACAGGTATGCAGGTCACGAATACAACACTATCCTAACCGACAATAGTACAGGCACACATAAGAATAAGCTAACACTGAATCAAGTTTATTTGCTTCTCAAAAGACATTACAAAGTATACAAAGTGTCGTGCGGTAATAATTCAAACAATTATGGAAGAATGCTGTCAGGTAGCTAGCATCAGAGTAATACCATCAAACTAAGGAATTGCACGCAATTAAACCAATAACTAGTCACATATCAATCAGGGGAATATAATAATAAAGTATGCAAGTCTGACAAGAAAGTATATAAATCTACTAAGGATGCACACAACCAACTTCCACCGTCAAATGACCGCCCACTAGTTTACCCAGGCAATCGATCAAGCGATAACGTAGGAGTCCTGTCCCGTGGATAATTGCTCGCCTGCCTACGGGTGCCTTTGTCTGATCACCGCCCGTCTCAGAATGATTTCGCCACTTTCCAATAAAGTCAGGCTCCTTCCAACTTTGTTCGACGCAGTCCTCTGGATGATCCCATCAAACGTGTGTCCTCTTAGCCCACTCTAGTCTTGTGTGACTTTCCTTAATGATTGCAATTGCCAGTAGCAATCAATAGTTTCTTTAGGGCGGTTCTTTTTCCAACACTTAAGTCCGTGCTTTCTTTGGTCCTCGGGTTTATCTGCCCGACCAGAGTTGCCACAGTCTTATTGGTCTCAACAGCCTTTCGAGTATCTGCACTCGGCTGTCTAGAACTCGCTTATCTCCTCAAATGCTTCTCTGTCCCGCGTATATATATACCGCTTAATTTGGCGGTTCTTTCTGGCATCACGTGACATAGCTCCTCCTTGCCGCGAAGGGCTACCCAATGAGATTTTTTAGCTGTACCACATAATTAATTCTACTTAATCCGCTTTATTCTAGATCCCTTGACACTACTAGGTTATAGCTTGAGGTCGAAGACCTTACCTTTTCTGCCTTCGCCTGGTTTGGTTCATTGGGCGTGTCCGTTCCCATATATCTAGCCTAATCCGTTGTATTTCTTGCTCATTTGACAGCTCCTATGCTAAGTTCGGCTTCATGTTTCCTGAATTTCTTATTCTACTAACAACGAGAGGTAAACTGTCGGTCAGCGGGCTGCACTAGAGTCATTGCCCGACCACTCACTAATTTTTAACTTATACTGGTCGGTGAACTTTCTGTTTCAAAAAAAGGCGGTATGTGAAAACCATTTTTCCATACTGTCTCATACCCACCTACCAAAAGTTGATGGGTCCCACCATCAATATAGCGTCATTCCTCCTTGAGATCGAAGCCCTGGCTCCGCATCTGACATTCCTCATAAACAATATTGGATGCCTAAGGGGAAAACTCTTTTTGGAACTTCCACCCAAAATAATAATAATAATAAAACATACTGGCTGCTTCCCCTGCTCTCCCAGTGCATAAGGCAGTTAAATCTTGTTCGTCTTCTGGCGTGCCTCGTAACAACATAGTAATCAAATAATATCATCAATAAAACAGTCCAATCCCTTTCACGCAGGGGATTTCCCCAGACAACAAAATCATTAATCAATGGTTGCACATAGGAACATCAAAAATGAAAACAATATCAGCAACATCAACTCCTTACAGCGCTACTTCCCACTGTAGAAAAAAAATCAAGGTACACAACCATGCTAGCGCCTGAAAAACATTATAACAAGTAAGCCCCCTATTCATGGGGAACACTTCGTTTTTTTAGACAGCCGCAGAGACAATTCGAACTACATTCCACATGAAGCAACCACGTCATACCTTGCTAACTATTAAAACATCTCCTACCCACACGTCGAAGTTCTATCACTCCCTTTTACGACGTCCGATCCTCTCAGACCTCCGTCTACTCAGGTCCCCAGGACTCGAACGCGTACCATTCTGGTTTCGCCTGGAACGTCTTGGTAAACTTCGACAGCCGCTGGGACATCCGGTTGTGCTGGTAGTCCCAACGTCGTCCCTATGTCCTCCTCTTCTGCTCCGTCCTCGCAACGCCGCATTTCGTGGCCGGCTATCCTAATTAGCGATCCATCTCCTCCAACCTTTTTGATCGCATATGGTCCTCCCGACATGGTGGGTGCCCTAGCAACTATGTACATGTCTTCCGACCACATGTCTTGTATTTTCGCCCTCTCCTTATAGTGGATTCTTTTTCTGACAAGTTCGCCAACTTGCAATGGAATAGAGTTTGCCATTTTGTCACTCCTATCTTTCCTAATGGCGGCATGCTTCTTCAGCTGTTCACTAGCCCGGACGTGCGCGTCACGCAAACGTGAAAGATGCCCTTCCAAATACTCACTTGCATTGGTGTCCCTGTCTTTGGTGCCTGTATTTAAAATGAAGTCCACTGGCAGCCGAGGCTCTTGTCCGAAAATTAGGTAGTGAGGTGAAAATCCTGTCGAGGCGTGAGGCGTCGAGTTATACACCTGCACCACTTCGGCTAAGTGATCAGACCATCTCCTCTTCTCCTTGGCCTCGAGGGGTCTGAGTAAATCATGCATAGTTTTGTTAAACCGTTCTGCTTGGCCATTGCAGCGAGGGTTGTACGGAGTGGTGCGACTCTTTTCTATGCCATATGTCTTGCATAACTCAGCAATCACCGAGGATTCGAAGTTCCTACCTTGGTCAGAGTGCAGTCTCCTTGGCACACCCATATATAAAAACCACTTCTCTACTAAAACCTTCGCCACAGTTGCTGCTTTTTGGTCTCTGGTTGGGACAGCAATAGTAAATTTAGAGAAGACATCTGTGATGACCAACACATTCTCAAATCCCCTTGAGTCCCTCTCCAGTATCGTAAAGTCCATCGCTACTACTTCAAACGGTCTCGAAGCTAACAAACTACCTGCCGGTCCCTTAATCTTGACCGGCGGTGGCTTCGCTACATTGCACCTGTGGCAACTTCTACAGAATTTATCTACATCTGCAGTAATCCCTACCCAGAAACACCTGCTCTTCAAAATATTTATCATCCTATCTCTCCCCTGATGCCCTACGCTATGAACTGACTCCAGTATCCTCAGCCGCAGTATCTCCGGTATCACTAATTGCAGCAACTCTGTCCTACCTGTCCCCTTGATTTTCCTATACAGCAACCCATCTAATACACATAACTTCTTACGCTGCCTCATCCACTTCTTCGTCTGATGGGGCAACCTTTTCATAGATTCATTTGACAACACAAGTTTACGCGATACAACATCAAATACTGCATTAATATTTACATCATTTTGCTGCAATCTCACCATATCTTCCGTTGAGTAAGACGGCAAGGTGTGTGTGGGAAGGACATTAAAAACATCTGCTGTCCTAGCAGCAGCTTCCACTACACCAACCCCACCAATCATATTTACATCAAGGCATAATTTTGAACATTCATCAACATTATTTACATCAAGACATTCTAAGAACACATCAGCATTTTCTACATTAAAATCTGCCGTCGGAACGCTACCAACAGTACCAGCTAGTCCTAGGGCTGGCGGAATGCATGTTGCTGCAACACTGCAAATGGCGATGTCGCCCTCTTCTTCGTCGTTTTCCCCCGGTTCTTCCAGCGGGAATCGAGACAAGTAATCAGCGTTACCGTTAGTCCGCCCAGGCCTGTGTTTTATCACATAATCAAACATAGACATTTGGGCGATCCACCTTTGCTCAATGGCACCCAGCTTCGCTTTATGCCACATCGTTAAATTCATAGTTGTCAGTATAAATTTCAGTACTTCCACCTAATAGGAAGGCCACGGAACTTTTCCGTTAATGCCCATTTTAAACATAAAAGTTCCTAACTTAGAACTACTTTTTGCATTCCTCTCCGACGGGCGGAGAGTACGACTAGCATACGCTAACACTCTCTTTGTACCATTCTGGATTTGGGACAAAACAACACCCAGACCAGTGTATGAGGCGTCACACTCTAAAATATAGGGAAGGGTGAAGTCTGGGAAGCCTAGTAATGATGTCGACGTTAGGGCTTCTTTAAGTTTGTTAAAGGCCTCATCGCATTCTGTAGACCATAGCTGCCCGATGGGACTCTTCTTCCTTTTTCTCGGATCTGTGTGCTGCTGGTTTAGCTGAGCTACTAATTCATGGAGTGGCCTAGCTAGTGTGGCAAATTTGGATACAAACCGGCGATAGTAACTGGCCAGGCCTAGAAATGAACGTAACTCAGTCTTCGTTCTAGGTATGGGAGCTTTTTGGATCGCCAGCACCTTATCTTTTAACGCTCCTATGCCTTCTGCAGACACAGTATGGCCTAGGAATTGCACCTTTTTCTTGCAGAAATTGCATTTAGCTGGGTTTAGTTTCAATCCCAACACCTGTATCCTATCAAATATGGCCTCTAGTTTTACTAAATGTTCACTAAAATCTCTGGAGTACACAAGAATGTCATCTAGGTAAACTAAAAGCAACTTAAACATATAATCATGAAGCGACGACTGCATTAGACGTTGGAATGTACTAGCTGAATTCGCCAGTCCCATTGGAAGTCGTGAATATTCATATAACCCAAAGGGTGTAGTGAACGCTGTCTTTTCCTGGTCTGCCTGGATTCATCGCCACCTGGTAATAACCGCTAGCTAAATCAAGAGAAGAAAAAATTTCGCGCCCCCTAACGCATCTAAATAGTCATCTACCCTTGGAAGTGGATATGCGTCCTTTTTAGTTTTTATGTTCAGGGCCCTGTAGTCGACGCACATTCTCAATTTGCCATCCTTTTTTCGGACCAGGACTATCGGAGACGCCCAGGGACTACAGCTCTCCTTTATAATCTGCTTATCTAACAATCCCTGTAAATGATCTTTCACTTCTTGATACAGGGCAGGAGGAATCCTCCTGTACGGCTGTTTTATGGGGACTTCATCCGTCAAAAGTATGTTATGGGTTACCCTGTCAGTAAACCCAATGTCGGTGTCATCTTTCGCGAATAGGCAGTCGTATTTTGCTAACAGTCCCTCAAGTTGCATCCTTTCCTCATCGCTTCCCTCAAATTCAGTCAAGTCAAAAAGGGGCTTGTCTGGTCTCTGCTCCCCACTGTCTGGTTTAGCAGACAACTCTATTTGTTGCGTTCCTACCACTCTAAAATGTCTAGTCAGGTCAATTGTGGCATCAGATATCTCCCCCACCTGAGTACATCTCGCTAAAAACACATCTTCGTCACCCATGTAAACTATCTGTATTTGGCACACGCCCCCCTCTAACCTAGTAAAGCAGTAAGGCAGAATTAAACCCTTGTGGTCAAGATCTCTGCCTGGTTCGAACACGACCGTTCTGTCTGTTAACCCCGCGCGACCCCTAACTAGCAGGACAGCCAGCGAGCGGGCAGGTATGTGAGTCCTGGCCTCTCCTGTCACCCACACTTTCTTCCGATCTAGGTCAACACTTGCATTGTTGTCTGCTGGCCTGTTGAACTGAAAAAACCTGCTAACATTTGGCAACTCTGCGAGTACATTCATCCCTAATATACAGGGCGTTTTGTTCTCTGTGCCCCTCAAATCTTTTAAAACAAAAATTCCACATCTATCAACACTATCTGTCCCTATTTGTACACTGGTACTGATGTACCCTAAATATGGTATTGAAACGCCATTTGCTGATGTTAACCTAATGTACTTATCTACATCTAACCTATAATGTCTGAAAAGTCTATTGAAACACTCCTCTGAAATCGTGGAAACTTGTGAGCCAGTGTCCAGAACACATCTTACGTTTCTACCAGTCAATGCTTATCATTGTCTCTGGGCGTTCGCCTAGCATTTTTATTGGTGAGTCCTTGAACCTTCCCGCCGCGGCCTGACTCGTAGCTGTACGGGATTCTAGTTTAAATGTGCCCTACAAAATCTGGCAATATGTCCTACCCGGCCACAAAGATCACAACGAATCTGTTTTTGCTGTCTCTGGGACCTTGGCTGGGGCTGTCCCCGGCCGTTCACAAGATGCGACAATTGCATTTTTAACTGCGCCATCTCCCGCTTAAGTTCATCTACCTCGCCCGACTGTTCATGTGGCCCTCTACTGTCATTTTCTGCTGGAATGCCCTTCTGTTCGTTGTTTCGGCCATGCCCAGTGCTCTGCTGTCTGTGGTCGTTGTTACGATTCACAACCGTGGCTTCAACGTTGTACACCTCGGTCTGCGGGGTGTGTTTAGCGCTGGCCCATCGCACTGCACAATCACGAGCAGCTAGAAACGACATGGAAGGCTCGTCAATGAGCCTTTCTTTTATCATCTGCCGAGGTAAATCGTCTCTCAACTGCGCGACAAACTGGTCTCTGAGCATTGACTCGTGAAAAGGTGAGACGTTCTGTCTCTCTTGTGCGCAGACCACCTCCTCGAATTCCCGGTGCAATTTATGTGAGAAGTCGACGATCGACTCCCGGCTACCTTGTCTGGTGGAGAAAAATGTCGCCGTTAGTTCTTGGAGGGTTCGTTTGTCGCCGTAGATGGTCGCTAATACCTCCAACATCTTTTCGGGGTCCTTCTCAGAGGTGTGCAGCTTTAACTCTCTGTGTACGTGCGGTGAAATGGTGTCGATGATAAGGTCAACTTTGTCAGCTGTCCCCATCATGCCCGCTCTGAACGCTGAACGGATTTCTCGTAGATACTCATTAACAGTGGGGCCGTGTGGGCCCCCGAAAGTATTGATGTTCTTTCGAGTGGGCATTATTACATATCTCACTTGTTCACATGGCGATGCTGTGGGGTGAGAATCAACATTGCCCTGCACAGAGGCCGACGCCCCTTCGCTGCTTTCGACTAATGCTGCAGAGCGTGTATTTCTGGTAGTCATGTTTGTAATCGTCGTTGAGATCTTTTAGAAAAAAACTTACTAGACTCGCTTCCGGACAGGACTGACTCTGCTGCTTCGGCTTCTTCTGGGTTTATTTTTTCTCTTGCGGTGTAGTGGGTTTGCCGGGTGTGCTTTAAACCAAGAATCCCTAACCGAGTAGACTTACTAGAAACTCCTACTGACAGTTTTGACAGCCTACTGAATAACTGTAAGATTAGTAGACCTAATAGAACAAAGCACTTACAACTGCCAAACTAACAACAATAAACTACCAACTAAATACAACAACTTGTATGTGAGTCTGTCTCCAACCCTAACTTTGAGGCAGGCAGACAAAAGCTACTTTGGAAGAATCCTGTTCCGCAGCGCCAATTTTGTGATAGCACGAAGATGAGAGATGAGAGAGAGAAGTGGAGGAGAGAATAAGGAATTGAAAGATAAAGATTGTCCGTCTTCCGGTTGTAGAGATAACCACTGAATTATGATTACCCTTGGTTTTATCTACCAACCTCACAAGTATACAGGTATGCAGGTCACGAATACAACACTATCCTAACCGACAATAGTACAGGCAATCATAAGAATAAGCTAACACTGAATCAAGTTTATTTGCTTCTCAAAAGACATTACAAAGTATACAAAGTGTCGTGCGGTAACTAATTCAAACAATTATGGAAGAATGCTGTCAGGTAAGCTAGCATCGAAGATAATACCATCAAACTAAGGAATTGCACGCAATTAAACCAATAACTAGTCACATATCAATCAGGGGAATATAATAATAAAGTATGCAAGTCTGACAAGAAAGTATATAAATCTACTAAGGATGCACACAACCAACTTCCACCGTCAAATGACCGCCCACTAGTTTACCCAGGCAATCGATCAAGCGACAACGTAGGAGTCCTGTCCCGTGGATAATTGCTCGCCTGCCTACGGGTGCCTTTGTCTGATCACCGCCCGTCTCAGAATGATTTCGCCACTTTCCAATAAAGTCAGGCTCCTTCCAACTTTGTTCGACGCAGTCCTCTGGATGATCCCATCAAACGTGTGTCCTCTTAGCCCACTCTAGTCTTGTGTGACTTTCCTTAATGATTGCAATTGCCAGTAGCAATCAATAGTTTCTTTAGGGCGGTTCTTTTTCCAACACTTAAGTCCGTGCTTTCTTTGGTCCTCGGGTTTATCTGCCCGACCAGAGTTGCCACAGTCTTATTGGTCTCAACAGCCTTTCGAGTATCTGCACTCGGCTGTCTAGAACTCGCTTATCTCCTCAAATGCTTCTCTGTCCCGCGTATATATATACCGCTTAATTTGGCGGTTCTTTCTGGCATCACGTGACATAGCTCCTCCTTGCCGCGAAGGGCTACCCAATGAGATTTTTTAGCTGTACCACATAATTAATTCTACTTAATCCGCTTTATTCTAGATCCCTTGACACTACTAGGTTATAGCTTGAGGTCGAAGACCTTACCTTTTCTGCCTTCGCCTGGTTTGGTTCATTGGGCGTGTCCGTTCCCATATATCTAGCCTAATCCGTTGTATTTCTTGCTCATTTGACAGCTCCTATGCTAAGTTCGGCTTCATGTTTCCTGAATTTCTTATTCTACTAACAACGAGAGGTAAACTGTCGGTCAGCGGGCTGCACTAGAGTCATTGCCCGACCACTCACTAATTTTGAACTTATACTGGTCGGTGAACTTTCTGTTTCAAAAAAAGGCGGTATGTGAAAACCATTTTTCCATACTGTCTCACACCAATACATCCTCTACCCACCCATCCCCCAACCAAACATCCCTTAACCACACACCCTTACTCATATACAATCACCCACCCACACATCCTCTACCCAACCATACATCCTCCACCCACCCATCCCTCAGCCACACATCCCTTAACCACAGACTCCTAACCATATACACATACACCCCCACCCACGCACAATCTCCCCACCCATACACACATCCCTCACACACATCCCCACCCACCACCACATCCCCCATTCACAAACACACACCTCCCATCCACGCACACACAACCCACACACATACATCCCCAACCCATACACTCATCCCCTTACACATCCCTAGACACACGTACTTATCCCTCAACCACTAACACCCACACATCCTTCACCCACTCATCAAAACATACATCTCCTATCTACCCACCCACACTCACACACCTCAACCACCCATCTAAACACACATCCTCTACCCTCACACAGAGAGGAGAGAGAGAGAGAGAGAGAGAGAGAGAGAGAGAGAGAGAGAGAGAGAGAGAGAGAGAGAGAGAGAGAAATGAACGAACGAATTTTATTTTCAAAGGCTGCTTTAACATCCCGTGTTAACATCCCGCCAGCCAACAGCAACTGATGGCACCAGTTTAGTGTTCATGAATCAAATGTCTTGTGCCTTGGACAACATGTACAAGTCTGTCAGCGTCCCGCCTCACTGCCATCTGCCTCTATCTTGGCAGTACAGAGCTGGCCTACCCATGATTACCCAGTCCATGGGAACTATTGCACAGCTCTTCATCCTCTCTCCTTCCAAGCTTTAGAAACTAGCAGGGGTATGCATACCCGGTACAGGCACTTCACATCAGAGGAGAAGCATAGTATGATGTAACCAAGCCATGATTCAGCACAGCGGTACCGACAGCCCGGGATCAGACTGCATCGACAATGTAATCGGACTTAGATGTAAAACTCTTAGTTTTCTTAGGGAGTTCACAATCAACCAGTCTTAATTGTCAGACCCTTGAAGTACCATGGGGTCCAAATGGACCCCAGTGTCAACTTTCGCATCTTCTACTTTTCTTAATTGATTATTTGGCTGTTTCGGGATTTGAAATTTAAATATTGAGCACAACCCACCACCGGCAACGCTGATCGTATTCTGGTATGAACCTAAGGCCTATCCACGTCAATATGGAAGCACTATACTCGAGTTTCGCTCTCGTTTGAAACGACTACGGACAAGCTCAAACGAGAGCGAAACTCGAGGATAGTGCTTCCATATTGACGTGGATAGGCCTTAGGTTCATACCAGAATACTATCAGCGTTGCCGGTGGTGGGTACTTTTCTTAACCCTAGAACTACCAGGGTTGTTTTGTAACACTGGTTACCAATGTACGGGGTAAGAGCCCCATTGGCAAGCAGTGTTACTAAAACATTCTGGTAGTTCTACGGTTAAGAAACGTAGAGAAGGCGAAAGTTGACACTGGTGTCCATGTGGACCTCATGATAATTCTAGGTTGAGTAATGTTTTCTTACTGCCAGCACCAAGTCTTCTTCACGCTGTCTGTTCGTCTTGTGTCTCTTATGAAAGAAGGGGAATGTGGAATTTGTTTGGTAGATTATTTAGCCCGAAGGCTGGTACGAGGTCTTTGAGTATGTCATATCAGCGAGATTTGTGACATGCTTCTAAACCTGCTCTTGGGAAATTAAGGTGAAGTGTACATAGACCTCCGCATCGACATAGATCGCTTATGTACCTCTGATTTTGACATTATTTTCCGAAGCGTAGTGGCTAGAGGGATTTCTTGCCGGGCGGTGGTCATGTGTTTTAATCCCCACGGAGTGGATTATTTTATAAATTGACCTGGACTCCCAAGTCGGTCCAGGTTAAAATCATCATCATCGTGTACCATGACGGTAAGCGTGGCGGTCGTGTTTAGTAATCTCACACGATCACCAGAGTCGTGGATCAGCTCTGTGTTCTTGTCCCGACCATGCCATGTGGTCAAGCCAGCCAGGTATTTACTTCTTTGTTTCTCCTTGTTCTTTTCCCTTCAGATTAAAATAGGTATCGTGAAATGTCCTGGGAAGTAAAGACAGCCGGGTCCGATATTGACTAACCCACGCATCGAGTGCCGATTGGCCTATAAAAAGGAAGGCTAGCATATACCCGGACATAGCTAGTCATGTAAAAGGGTAATTTGTTTTTAACAAGGCAAGTTATATCCCGTCTGGAAAAAAAAATGACACATAGGATCCCATAAACTTGGTTTGTCAAGCTGTTGACACAGATAAGAGAAATAAGGATTGATGCAGGATATGACGTATGCACTAAAACAGGTATGTGTACGCGGTGTACATATCTTATAAACGACGAACTCAAACCCGGTCGACAATAATCACAGTGGAAATAATAATAATAATAATAATAATAATAATAATAATAATAATAATAATAATAATCAATTAACGTTCAGCAAACATGTAAAAATAAACCAAACCACAATTCAACGAAACGACGTAAACTTAGTGATCTTCCTCGGGAACAAACGAACAGATCCAATAGGAATGAAATTGGAAAATACAAATGAAAATGGAAACAAAAAAGTATGAATATCGAACGTTAATAGGCCTTCCAATGTCATCAGGGTGTAAGGTTATACATACAAGGATGAAAATGTTAGACATTTATGTTCTAATTTTTGTTTAATTATAACGCATAGCTTAACAAAAGGCAGATAAAGGCAGACTGTGATAAATATCCCTCTTCTCCTTCTGCTGCTTTTGATCTCCGGGTGGAGCATAGATCCTCAGCCGCCTCTCGCCCAACGCTCCTGGCTAGACGTATTCATGCTTGGTTGGAATTTATAGCTACATTTTTTTTTACGGGATGAAGTAGCCAGTCACACAAGAACCCTCCTCAGACCCTTCCTGCGGCATGCAATATTAATTACAGTATTACTATTCTTTGTTTTCCGTATAATTATTGTAACACATGAGTGGATACTACTCATGGAGTACGGAATATGTGGTAACAGTATACGGGGAAGTTCAGAGAGATATGTCATGTATTCCAGCCGTCGAGTCATTTGCAGATCACAACAGTAAACTTGTTCTATGTGTCTGTGGTCTAATTATGAATATGTATTTTTAAATACTATGTGAGCTCCATGTCGGAACTGGGCTATTTTTTCTCTGCGTTCGCTCCTTTTAGACTCAAGCGTAGTCCATACACACGCTACTACTTCTAGTGCATGGGCTAATTTTTGCGTGTGAGATAGTTTTCCCTAATACCAGTGTCACTCGCCATTAGGCGAACCCACTCCGACTTCAGAGGTATCTGTAATTTACGTTCCCAAGTCAAGAACGAGATATCAACATTTTATCCAACTGACTGGTGTACGGGTTGAACCCACTGCCTCGACATCTGCATACCGGAAGTTTACGAGCTAGCGCTCTTATCCAGTTGACCATATTGATCTCCGGGAACCATAGTGATGTCAGTTGAGAATAAATTATCTGAATCCTGAAGAGGAAACGTTACAAAACCAGGTTTAATCCCAGTCAGTCCACGCCTGCTGTGCTAAATCATGGCCTGGGTACATGAGAATATACCTCTCAGCAGATGTGAAATTCCAGTAACAGTCCAGCACACCCCGGAGGTTTCTGAGCTTGGAGAGGTGAAGGAGAGATCTGCAGCACTTGGTATCGGGAAGGGAAAACGTTCTCTACACTAGCATCACCCGGCCATATGAAGCCCTTTTCATGGCTCGGGCAATATGAACAATGTGCTGGAATTAACAGTTAAAATTTACAGCCTTTACAGGACGTCGCAATCAACCCCGTCATTGTTTAGCTGTTTGCGATGTTCTAGACAATTTTACGTTCAGTAGTTTGCCATTGCTTTCTGAACTCTAAGGTTACTTTTCAAAATAGAATCAGTCATTCAAACGCGAATATACGTTTCCGAAAACCTTTGTAAACATTTTCGTATGCATGTCTTTCGTTTTGATTTCTACCTGTGCCAACCTATGCCGTCTTGGTTCACTCAGGCTGTGAATATGGGGATCACTCTCACCAATGTGCCACAATCACTCCAGCTGACTGTTACGATGTGAGGAACCGACAGATTTGCTGCGACACCTGCGACAAGCTCAGAAAAAGAGGTAATCTGCATATTCTTATTATCATTATCATTATGACTAGCATTGTTTTAGCATTCTTATCTGATTCCGTGCCAAACAAACAGAAGGTTTTGACCACTTATGGCACACAATCAAACAAACAAATATTACAATCTAAATTTCCGTTCGCTGAGCACTGACATTGTGAAAGATGCAACGAAATAAAATAAATAACAGGATGACCTTGGTATGACGAATATATAATTCTTCTGTCCAAACAGAAGGTCACATCTGGCGATATATTATCCTTCAGCACTGAATCAGTTAACAATTGCTACGCGTTTCAATGTTTTTTTTTTTTCCTTTGCGCTCGCTGGCTTTGAACTCAAGCGTAGTTCATACACACTATTTCCAGTAGCGCTGGACTGAATTTTGCATGTAGATTAGCTTTCCCTATTAACAGTGTCTTTAGCCATCTGGAACCCACTACGACTTCAGAGGTACTTGTAATTTGCGTCCCCTATCAAGGACGAGAGATCAAAATTTTAGTCAACTGTGCAGCGTAGGTGTTAAGCCGCTTACCTCGTCATCAGCACACTGGATGTTTAAGAACACACGTTCTTATTCATTCGGCAAATCTGACCTCTGGATATTTAGATAATGTCTGAAGACTGTAGTGAGGATTTTCTTTAATATGTAGTGATGTTGCATTAATGTGACATATTTGTTTTAACTTTTCTACCAAGAAAGGGTTACGAATGCATTTGGAGTGGCGATTACGCAGCAGCCTGTACCTTGCCTATCAACAATTGCTCACTTCCATGGGAAGTGTGTTGCAGAGCTGACTTCCCCTCTCATTTCCAACCTTAGAAATCAGCAGGGTACTGGAACCACGCATCAGTGGAGAAGGCTACTAGGATGTAAATATTGAGACAGAAGCCTGGACATTCGACGTCCAGTACGACATAGAGTGCAATCTCTTGTATCTAAGACCATCTTCACTATAATCAAGTGTTTCAGCCCGGGGTGTCACTTCCTGGCAACAGAGGAACACAGTGAAGACTGTGGACATTCGTGACGTCCAAATTGACTTACAATGCACTATGAGAACAACAGGAAATTTAGTATAGTATAGTCTGCATTTGGGACTTAGGAATAGTGAATGCAGTTTCACAGTCTCCATTATACCAGGTCGAAGGTTCGAAATAAGGAGCAGGATATTTGGAAGCAGATCGCTTTCCGTTAACTTCAGTTATAAGAGGGTAACGCAATGGCAAACTGCTGAACCTAAAATTGCCTTAACAATCCCATAATCAATAAATTCTGGGTTTTATTGTAACGCCCCGTAAAAGACATGCAACTAACTATTTTTAACACACATTGTAAAAAGTAAACCAATGTACAAAAATGCATACATTACAATTAAGTGCTAGACATCGATAGTTGTGCCATCTTGCACCTGTGATAACTTAAAACCTGGGTTAGACACGTTCTGTCTCAGAGACAGTCAGAATCTTGGCATCGGGTGTTGCGGGCGGAAGCCACACTGAAAACACTCACGAACTCTGACATCATCAGTGTGTGCCGCACATGCTTCGCCTACAGATACCCTATTCTAACAACAAATGTTCGCACCACCTCGGCATAAAAATACGCTTTCGCCACGCGCTCATCTGTCACGTGTATCCGGTTTGAGAAGATCCCATGTCATAATGGCGGATAAAATCGGCATTCAAAAATTCAAGGAACTTCAAAATGTTTTTACAAAACAAAAAAAAACAAAAAAAAATAACACCTACACCCACATGCATACACGCAAAAACGCACACTTTAATATACACACAAACACACGCACGCAAACACACATACACACACACACACACACACACAACAGAGGATAGGAAACCCAAATGCTACTAATATAAATACCCCGTTTTGAACGTAGATGCAACAGACAAACTCTGTGCTGGGCTAACAATTATATTGGGGTTGTTCTTTGCAGGACGTTGCCATCAGTCGCAAGTTGATTTGTTTAGTCAGTTTTACATTCAGCAGTTTGCCATTGCTTTCTGAAGAAAATTAAGTCAACGTTAAAAGTCCAGCTGACCGGTGTAGGGAACAAATCCTCTACCCCGCCATCAGAGCACAGGAAATTTAAGAGCGAGTGTTCTTATTCTTTCGGCCACGCTGGTCTCTACCTGGACTAAGAAGAAGAAAAAGACTGACATTCTACAAGATCTGAACAACGAAGAAAACTGGCTCATAAAAATCGTCATAACATAGAAACTAACATTTTTTGTAAAATGTTGCATATCCCTTACAGGAAGTTGCAGTAAAAACCAGAATTTTTCAGCTGCTGTTGATGTACTAGGCAAATTTTACATTCAGTAGTTTGTCATTGCTTTCTGAACGACCGACTTCCATACCAACACGTTATAACACAACGCGACACGGTCTGCTGCACAAATCGGTCGCGGCTGCTTTTTGAACGCCTGGTAAGCGGCTCACGAACCGCGTTCGCATACCTTTGGCCACGGAGCAGGCTCGCATACTTTGGTAAAATCGAACGTCACAACGATTTGTAAAGAACAATGAAGGAAGACGTGGTTCATGGAAGAAGAGGCCGAGGCCGACCAGCACGATGACGGACACACGGCATGAAAACGCTTGAGACAAGGGAACAGGGAAAGGATTGAGAATCGTTTTGACGCGCCGTAATGAGAGCGACGTTCTGCAAAAGCCATGCTACACCATGACGATGGTGATGGTGAAATATCCTATTGCAGTTAATTCACTTATTCACAGATAACATAAACAATGTTAAGTTGATTAAAATAACGTAATAGTTAACGGATTAATAATTATATTAGAGAATGTGGTGACAACTGGCAAGATTGAGGGGGAAAGAATAAAGTGAAGGCAAAGAAGTAAATATGTGGATGGTTTGGCCACGTGGTATGGTTGAGATGAGAACACGGAGCGGATCCACGACTCTAGTGATCGTGTGAGATGGCGAAACATGACAACCAACGCATATCGGCATGGCACGTGATTATGATGAATCATTATATTCTTCTACGAATAAACACATAGATATCTCCTAATTTTTCAGATATACGGGATCTGTCTGTCTGTCTGTCTGTCTGTCTGTCTGTCTGTCTGTCTGTCTGTCCCTGCATCTCTGTGTGTCTGAGTGTTTGTCGACATGTCTGTCTGCCTGCAAGCCTACCTAGCTAGCTTGCTAGCTAGCTAGCTACCTACCTACTTGCCAGCCTGCCTGCCTGCCTGCTGTTACCTGTCTGTTTTTCTGTCTGTTTACAAGTTAATTTCTAACTTCAATGACATCTATTACTGGGACACTGAAGACAGGCAAAGGAGATACTTAAAACCTCAGTTTTCGATGCCTTCGGTTATCGTCGGTTTCGGTTTTCGTCGATATTTTTTTTCGCGAAAAATTTGACTCGGTTCTCGTCGACTGACTCGGATTTTGTCGGCCAGCCCACGTGACCACACTGCTAATTTTGCGAAAACAAAGGGACCTACGCGTTCTTCTGCTCAGTTTGGCGTTATTTTTTAATTGTGTGAGCATCACTTGCTAATAATAAAATATGAGAGCGGCATTAAGATGGCTTAAACCGGCCACATGTACGGGAAGTCGCCATCCACGATAAGTTCCATTGTGGAAAAGCAATCAATAAAGGAGGATAATGTAGCGAAATGCATAACGAAACAGAGATCGCAAACAACTGAAGATGTCAAACAGTTATTAATTTGGATAAATCAAAACCAGTTAGATGGCGATTGGCGAAGGTGCTTGTTCGGAGAAGTCTGGGGCCGAAAAAAAAGAGTATCAAACACTGTATTTATTCTCCATAAAATGTGTTTTTGGTATGTATTTTGGAGATTCTAGAACGATTTGGTTGGATTTACATTGATTCATTTGGAAATAATTGCCTTGGTTTTCGTCGGTTTCAGATTTCGCCGATTGTTTTCGGACGGATTATCGACGATAACCGACGTTTTATGGTATGCTGGGGAAAAACAAAAGAGGGGGGGGGGGGTGGAAATGGGGGATGGAGTTACAGATTGGTACAATGTCAAAGACAACAGCTGATGACTGTTCTAGTTTTCGACTGTTATGATTTGAATATAGTTGTGGAAATGGGGGATGGAGTTACAGATTGGTACAATGTCAAAGACAACAGCTGATGACTGTTCTAGTTTTCAACTGTTATGATTTGAATATAATTCTGGCCATTGTGACCAGACGTCAGACTAGCTCCATTGTGGAGTCAGCCAGTGTGCAACAAACTTGTCAGTATTCACACTCATCGATTTCTGCTGAAAGATACCGAGTCGCTTATTTATGGGCTTGACCCAAGAGCAGCGAGGTAGAATCTTCAGAATCGTCATCGTATTCATAATCGACATATAAAACGAGCACAGTTATCTTTTCTTTGTGTTAATATCGTCATCATCCATTATCTTCAGCCTTTTATTTCCTAATGAAGGATAATACCTCACCCAACACACACCAAGGCTTTCGCAAACGGAATTCTGATCGCTGGATTTACAACGAGTTTTACAGAGATGAGACAACCTAGCTTAGCCATCTTGTACGACGTGCATGGTAGATTTTAGTGTCGTTATTCTTAACGTCCCTTATGCACACCTTTAACACAGGAACGATTATTCACCCTTGCAAAGGTAACATATTCCACCCTATACCACCAGATGCAGCAGCCGGATGTGAATACGGAGACATGAGCATTAAATGTGACGCGGTACGCCAGAATCCTGGCCTTTGTTACAGGCCGGAAAACCAGAGAATCTGCTGTGAGGCGTGCAGCCAGGCCCGAAATGTGTCGAATCCAGGTAGGCAGGGCAACTGGCGCAGGTATGACGTGAAATACACATATGGGTTTTGTAAATGGATCTTAGAAAACATCCCAGGAATACAATATCAGGGCACGAGGGGAAAATCAGATCATTGCATTTCGCCTAACTGCCCACACACACACAACACACACAAACACACACACACAAACACACAAACAAACACACACACAAACACACACGCACGCACACACACATGCACGCACGCACGCGCGCACGCACGCACGCACGCACACATCATCTATCTATCTATCTATCTATCTATCTATTTGTCGGTCAGTCTGTCGGTCGGTCGGTTGGTCGGTCGGTTGGTCGGTCGGTCGGTCGGTCAATCGTTCGGTCGGTCGGTCAGTCCGCCGGCCAGTCTGTCTGTCTGACTGCCTACTCACCCATATACCTACCGATCTGCCGACCCACCCAAACACCCACCCATACATCTGCCTATCTACATACCTGTCTGTCTATCCGTGCGTAAAGAATCAGACAGACAAACAGACAGACAACTGTATA